>CAUYRH010064323.1:0-36860 GCA_963574655.1 Perodicticus potto
CGGGCGCCTGTAGTCCCAGCTACTTGGGAGGCGGAGGCAGGAGACTCGCTTGAGCCCAGGAATTGGAGGTTGCTGTGAGCTGTGATGCCACAGTACTCTATCCAGGGTGACAACTTGAGGCTCTGTCTCAAAAAAAAAAAAAGATGATGCTCAAAAACAAACCCTAAAACATCTAGATAATGTTGTTAATTGGCTTAACCCCAAAACATGGTTTTCTGGTCTCAATTTAAGAATTTGGATTTTGGGTGGCACCTGTGGCTCAGGCAATAAGGCGCTGGCCCCATATACCAAGGGTGGCGGGTTCAAACCCAGCCCTGGCCGAACTGCAACAAAAAAATAGCCAGGCGTTGTGGCGGGCACCTGTAGTCCCAGCTACTCGGGAGGCTGAGGCAAAAGAACCACCTAAGCCCAGGAGCTGGAGGTTGCTATGAGCTGTGAAGCCACAGCACTCTACTGAGGGTGGTAAAGTGAGACTCTGTCTCTACAAAAAAAAAAAAAAAGAATTTGGATTTTTTCCACTTTAACAATTCCTTTTATTGTTATTTGTTTTTTTATAGTCCTAAATGTCATCATCCAACTGTTCCAAAGGACGGCTCAACCTGAAGCAATGCTGGCATTTCAGATGTACAACTCCCCAAACAACAAAGGTGCCCCAGTTTGAAGACCCCTTCAATATTCCCTTACTTTTCTCTATATCAAATAAAATGAAGGCCAGGTGTGGTGGCACATTCCTGTAATCCTAGCACTCCGGGAGGCTAAGGCCGTTGAACTGCCTGATCTAATGGGTTCGAGACCAGCCTGAGCAAGAACGAGACTCCTTCTCTAAAAAATAGCCAGGCGGTGTGCCAGGCACCTATAGTCCCAGCTACTTGGAAGGCTGAGGCAAGAGAACCACTTGAGCCCAAAAGTTTGAGGTTGCTGTGAGCTATGACGCTACAGCACTCTACTGAGGGCAACAAAGTGAGACTCTGTCTCAAAAAAAAAAAAAAAAAAAGAAATGAAAATTATTTTTGTAGTTTTTATTATTAAAAGGAAGGAAGAGTTGTCAGAGTCAGGTTTAGGAGTACAGTTTAGGCCAGGCATTTCAGGAGGGCTTATTGACCAGAGTCCAAGTTCCTCAAACCACACAAGGCTAGCAATAGCCTGGTGATCTACACAGGAAATCTGGCACCTGGCAGGCTCAGATGTAGAATTCTGGGGATCCTGTTGACCACAGTCCAAGATCCTATGCCCCCCGTTTCTCTTGGGCTACAGATGGCACTATTGTTACCTAGTGGCTGAGAACAGAATGACGAGCAACCAAAGATTACTGTCACCTGAATCCTTCCCAGGCATAGATAGAAATCACTGAAGCAGCCTGGGTGTTTAGGGCGCCAGCCACATCCTCCAGGGCTGGTGGGTTTGAACCTGGTCTGGGCCTGCTCAAAAAAAAAGAGAGAAAGAAAGAAAGAAAAAAGGAAGGAAGAAAGGGAGGGAGGGAGGGAGAGAGTGATTGAGAGAAGGAAGGAAGGAAAGAAAAAAGAAAGAAAGTTAGGAAAGTTTATCCCCAGTTTGTAAAGATTAAGTTGTAATCACATGATGTACTTGGATGATTTTCCCTCCCTTTGTTTCCCTTCTTGTGATTATTAATAATTACTTGAGGCACCTTGCTTTGAATAACTCAGATTATGTTTATGCATTATACTGTCAACTTGATTTATGATTTTTGATTGAATAAAGAGACCTGTGGGAGAATGGCCCGGTGTTACACTTGCTGGCTGGACTTGAGATGCTGCTGGCTTAGTGTATGCCTCTCACAGGCTCCCATCAGTTATTTCATCTGAGATAACTGAGTCTGAGTTTTTTCTCACATCAACTACCTTCAGTGCAGATTTGTGCAAAGGGGACCTAGACTCCCACACAGATATAAGATGAACATTGAAAACAAGATTCATAGCAAGTAGTTCATCCTGGAGGCGTATGATAATCAACTTGGCCAAAGTTGAAATGAATGAGAAAATTCTGCAAGCAGCAGGATGAAAGCATCAAACAATCTACAGAGGAAAACCCATCAGGCTAACTGCAAACTTCTCAGGAGAAATCTTACCAGCCAGAGGGCCCCATCTTCAATTGACTTAAACAGAAAAACTGCCAGCCAAGAATGTATCCTTCAAAACTAAGTTTCATAATTGACAGAGAAATTAAGTCTTTTCTAGACAAGCAAACACTGAGGGTATTTGCCATGACCAGACCTCAGAACTACATTGTGCAAAAATCCCCATAACAGATACAACTAGTGTAAAATTATCTAACCTCCACCTGCAAAAGCTGACAATTCCTATAGAACAAGTAGAAAAATAAAGCAACAAGTTACTGTCCAGCAGGATGAAAAGGCCAACATCCCACATATCAGCGCTACCAATTAATGCTAATGGACTGAATTCTCCTCTCAAAAGACATAGGATGGCTGAATGGATGGACAAACACAAACTAAGCACCTTCTGTCTCCAGGAAACACAAGATTGCACACCAACTCAATGTAAAAGGATGGAGAAGATGTATTCCACACAACTGGAAATCAAAAGTGAGCAGGTGTAGCCATTCCCATATCAGATAAAATTTACTTTAAGCCAACAAAGGTAAAGAAAGACAAGGGACATTATATAATGATAAAGGGAGCTATCCAGCAAAGAGACATAGTAATCCTAAATATATATGTGACCAATACAGGACCCCCTAGTTACACAGAGTGAATTTTACTAGAGCTAAACAAAGAAGTAAAGAGTGAGGTATTCTTGTCACCAGCAATTATGATGATGCTCTTTACTTCTTTGCGTAGCTCTAGTAAAAAGAGCTATTCATGAACACCCCTCTGTCAAACCTTGCTAAATCATTGGATCAGAAAATACATAAACAATGGCCTTCTGCTTAATTCTAAATTTAATGGACCTAACAGATTATTACAGAACATTCTACCCCTAAACACTAGAATATACCTTCTTCTGAACAGCACATGAGACATTCTCCAAGAGTGATCATACCTTATGCTACAAAACAGATCTCCACAAATTCAAGAAAATTGAATTCATAGCATGTACCTTCTCAGACCATAGTGGAATAAAACTAGAACTCAACCACAAGAAAAAACATTCAGAGTCCAGAGTGCTAACCATTACACCATAGAACTGCCCAGAAAAATATTCAAACCTATACCAAGTCATAGAAATTAAAGAAGATTCTGCTGAATGATTATAAGATCAAGAAGAATGGAATTATTTGGAAATAGAAAATATTTGAACTGGATGACAAAGAGGACACGTTATCAAAATCTGCAGAATTCAGCAAAAGCAATCCTAAGGGGAAAATTCATTGCATTAAATGCCTACATCAAAAAGACAGATAACAAATTAACAATCTAATATCATACCTCCAGGAACTAGAAAAGGAAGAATGAATCAAACTCAGTGCTAGCAGAAGAAAGGAGATAACAAAGATCAGAGCAGAACTAAATGAACTGGAAAGCAAAAACAGGGATTAATGGGAAAAAAAGTTCTGTGAGAAAATAACCAAAATTCAACAGACCAATTGGTAGATGAACCAAGAGCAGAGGAGAAAGGACATAAATCAGGTCAATCAGAAATGAAAAATGTGGCATTACAACTGGTAGCACAGAAATCTAAAACATTATACGTGATACATGTCTTAGTATTTTTGAGTACTTTCTTCTCTGCTAATACAGAGAAGCTAAAACAGGTGAAATGTGAAGTAAGACACAGAATCTGTGTTAGAAATAGTCTGATGAGAAAAAGAGATAACTACCACATCAATGAAAGGATTAAGACACAGGCCAGTCAGTGCATTATGTTAGGGCGTCAGAGGAGGAGGTCTCAATGGCGATGACATGACAGTTCAAAGACTGAAAAAGAGTCAAGGATAGAGGAGAGAGAAACCTGAGTCAAGCAGAGACAGTAGTATTTGTCGCTCAAAGATACAGCAGTGTTCAAACCTGCTCTCCCAAAAAAGCTAAAAATAGTTTGGTGTTGCTGGAGAATACATAGTTGGGGAATAAAGAGATGCTACAGATGAGTCTGGAGAATTGGAAAAGGACCAAATAATGATAGTATTTAGATTTTATTCATAGGTGATAATAAGCAATCAAAAGATTTACATAGGAGGTTTGCTATGTTGTATAGTATGAAAACTAAATTGAAATGTTTAAGATCATTATAAAGGCGGCCAGTTAATAGTGTGTCATAATAATCCGGGTACAATTAATAAGAACGTGGAGTTAAGTAGTGGCAGCGATGATGAAGAAAGCTACTGATTCTAGAAATATTTAGAAAGTAAAATAAACGAGATGTGATTATGGACATGGGTGGAAAGGAAAGCAAAGTGTGAGGATAGATCTGAAGTTTTTGTCTTAAAGTTAAGAGTTGGTGCAGTGATGTCAGTAATAAACACAGAGAAATCACCCAGGGAGGGGGGAGAAAAGAAAGAAAGAAAAAAAAAAAAAGAATAGTTTTTAGTCATAAAGATTTTTGAAATTATTTGTTATACTGGATTAAAACATTAAACAGAAAGCTTTTATGTCTCTAGGGCTCAGAAAACACTTCATGGTAAATTAGCATGCAGACAATTACAGCTGCCTCATCTTTTAAAATACTTAATCTCAGCATGCAAGTATGTTTACCTACATAATAAATACCCTCTCTCATTAAATCATTGTCTATAAGGAACCAAGCCCAGTTTTCTTAGAGGCAGACCACTGACAGTTAAATAAGTTGTAGATGTGACACTATTATATGCAACTGGTGAAAAAAAGAAAAAGAAAAAAACCCCAAAACAATAGATGTAGGTATTGTGTAAGAATTATTTAGTGTGATAAGATGTATCTAATATGAAAAAGATCCACTCCTTCATTAATTTACTCTTTCATTATCTGTAAACAAAAGTAGCAACCTTCCTCTATCTCATTGTGAGATTCTGAATTAAGATGCCATTTTTGCCATGCATAATGTGCACTTTTTTACCTACAGTTTTGAGGGAAAATAAAGACTCACATTATATGTGGTTAACACAGTTTGGGAGCAGGGGAGCCCTCTGGGCCTCCTGGGGTCACTGGACCCTCCCACCTGGGCCTGCAGGGCACACAGGAGTCTAGTCCAGGAAGATCTGAGATCCAGTGGGAGCCCGTCAGGTCAGCCACTGAGTGCCACCATCAGGGGAGGGGGCAGTGGCCTGGCTGGGAAGGTGGGCTGTGACCAGGTAGGACGAGGTCCAAGACCTGAGGCTTGGTTGCATGGAGGGGACCAGGAGCCCCATTCAGGTCCAGGGGATTTACCTGGCTGACCCTGGGCCCAGTGACTTCAGAAGCTCCCACTCCATCAGCTGTAGAGTTCTGTGTGGCAGGCAGGGAAGGGCTCTCGGGAGAGATGGAAAGGGCAGCCTTCACAGAGTGGGTGGCTGCAGGAAAACAGCGCAATCTGCAACTTTACCAGGGGAGCAGCAGCCCTCTCCAGATGTGTCTCTCCCAGCTGAGAGCTGGCCACTTTCTTGAGGGGCATTTTCTTGAAAGTTTGGGCCCAAAACATGGGCGCACATCATACAGGAGAGTACATCTTATATAGCAAAATAGGGTAATTCAGTCAGACTGAACTTTGATGATAAGTTACTGGATAAATAGAGTAAGCATTAAATGTTAGTGAAGTCTGAAGCAGAGAAGGCAAAAACCCACTCAGATTCTTTGTTCTGTCATAGCAGATTCACAGTCTATTAATGTGCAAAATAGTCTTAAAACTGTCAGGTTGTGAGATCTCAGAGAAAAAATCATACAATACATTTTGGAGAAACTAAATTATTTACCAGTTAAAGAAATCAGTGTCCCGTGATTCTTGCTGATGACAAAATTGGACTAGTATCTGAGATCCCACCGGAATCTCCCTGCAATTGATGAGATGAATATAGTGGCATTTCAGGTGTTGTCCAGAAATGAAAATGAAGGGCTTTACTTGTGTATTAGGTAGATATTTTTTCAAAGGCAGAGAATGGGTTCTACTGGACAAAGAAATTTAAAGAAATTTGACAGGTGCATGCTGACCTAAGGGAAGGAGCATTCACAAGATTCATTCTTCTGGTGAAAGCCTTTGTCTTAAATCTTCTGTGCTTATGTGTTATTAGGAAAAGTGAACTAGAATTTCCACCTACTTCCTTCTCTATTGTAGTTCTCTTTTATGATTCATCTTACCTTTTAGAAATTAATTTTATATTTCAACTGCAGTTTTGTGAAAGTTGACATGATAAAATGGTTTGGTTCTGCTCCATCAAATTTGCTTCAAGGCTCAGTAGGAGAAGGGAAGAGGTGTCGTCTTATTTAGTGTTTTACAACATGAAGAATAGTGGCTATCAGAGATGGGAACAATTTTTGACATGGAGTGCATCAGAGGTGAAATACATAAAAGTTGCAAGAAAAATAAACCTTTTATTTGACATAGGTAAGTGGAAATTATACTTTAAAAAGAGAGTGGTAGAAATTAAGAGTAATTCAATTCAATAAATAGCCTTCTGAGCCAGTTCCAGTAGCTTTGTGTTATGAATACATGGAGAAAGAAAATAGATCCTACCTCAAAAAACTCACAGTCTGTTAGGAAAGCAAAAGAAAGTAATCGATAATTAAAGCAGACGGTTGTAACTGTGAAGAAAGTGATCACACAATTATAAGAGCCCAGACAATGAGATCTTTATTATACGGTGGGAAGAAGTAAGATAAGGCAATTTCAAGAGGATTTAAAATTTTGATCAACATCTTAAAGAATTAAATATAAATCCTTATAATTTATAAAAACATAGCCCTTCCTTTTTTTTTTTGACAAAATCAAAAATTTCTTCTTTAAAAAACAAATAAGAAAAAAAAATAAAAAAAATAAAAAACAAATAAGAGTTAGTGTTTTTACCTTGAAGGGACAAGCAAGCCTCTGGAAAGAGTCATGTGAGAAAAAAGCACTGATAATTAACATCAGAAGTGTATAAGTGACTGCAGAATTAGAAGGGAGTAAAAAGTTAATACCAGAGTCTTGTGAAAAACTTCATGTCATGACATTTGACAATTTAGACAAAATGAAAAATTTCTTGATCAATTATTCAAAACTGATAAAGTATTGAACATATCTAATCTACTCAGAAAATAAACAGCAGGCTCAGATGGATGATTTGTACTCTAAACTGTTAAAAAAATTTTAAGAAATCTTTTTTAGAGTTTTCTTATTGGCAGGCAAAATTAATAATAATTACGTAGACATTTATATAAGCAGAGAATAAATTTTACTTGAGAATCATACTATTATTCTGAAGACCGTGATTAGGTCATTAGTCAATGCTTATTTCCTCAAATATTCTTCCTAGTTTTTATCTTACACAGAAACCAGACCATCTAGTCACAACGTTATATTTGATACTCTCCTCTTTTCTAGGCATCCAAACATTTTCAGTTTTTTTCCTTCTACTTTTCTTTAACTGAGATTTGCCTCCAAACTCTTCATTATTCATTTTATATTGCCTTTCTTGATTTCCTTGTTACTATTCTCTCAATTACCTGGAAAAAAAACCTAAACCCTTATATTGAAATACTTTCCCTCAGCCCTCAAATATCTTAAATTGTATAAGATTCTGTCTTCTAAATCTTTTTAGAAACTTATGCTTCTCTTAATTCTCACTTCCATTCTTTAATGTAGGTCCTTGTTGAATCTCACTAAGGCTGGCTTTTGCTACGGCTTCAACCTCAGTGTTTATATTTTTTTCATTTTACACAACCTCATAAACTTTTGGCCTATGTTGCGAGTTTTAACAATTATTTATGGGCAAATCTCCCTCCCCCTAAACACCCACCAATTCTTTTGGCTTTGGATCTTAATATTACCCAGTTCACAATTGAGATTTGCCTCCAAACTCTTCATTATTCATTTTATATTGCCTTTCTTGATTGCCTTGTCACTATTCTCTCAATTATACTGGAAAAAAAAAAAAACCCTTATATTGAAATACTTTCCCTCAGCCCTCAAATATCTTAAATTTTATAAGATTCTGTCTTCTAAATCTTTTTAGAAACTCATGCTTCTCTTAATTCTCACTTCCATTCTTTTAATTTAGGTCCTCATTGTCTTCGTTTTAAAGAATTGAATAGACAGGCTCTCCACATCATTCACTTCCACGTATAATCCATCATCTTCTCCACAAGGCTGATTGTAATAACAGTTGAAATGTTATTCTGTCTCTTGCTTAAAACCCTCATCCACTTTCACTTATTTGCCTGAGTGATAAATGATACACACATTCCTTAGCAACTCACTTCTGGTTTAGGTTCTACACAAACTGGCCACTGTGCTCCCTTGCCAATCTTAGATCAAAATATACCTCTGCTAGGCTCCATTGTGGTTTATGCTCTATCAAATTTAAAATACACAATATTTCCTTATTCTCCTATTATTATACACGCACTCCAACAGGGCACTTTTATTTATTATTTGGGATTTGATTACCATCAATAAAGTGATGACTCCCAAATCTATATCTCCCTCCAGGATATATTTCACGGAGTCCAGACAGGTATAGCCAACTTAAATGTTTCTCTCTGCTAAAGCATACTACAGACATCTCAAACCCAACCATTCTACAACTGGATTTGAAATGTTTCACAAACCTACTGCTAGGGCATTTTAAAGGATTTATAATTATTTTAGGGAGATTCACATATTATGGTAATACTTCTTTTTGTACATGGAGAGAAAGGCTCTATAATGTTTCAGGATGTTTTGTTTTTCAGAAACTCCACCTCAAAGTAGATTTAATGAAAAGGACATGGATCGTGTCCTATAATTGAGAGATCCAAGCTAAAAGTTCTATCAAGTGAGGCTAAAGCAATTAACTTTAATGTATCAGCTTTTCATATTGTCTCTATCTCTCGACTATTCTAAAACAGATGTTTCCCTTTTGTAGGCAATATGGCCGCCAGTCTCTGCAGACTGACATCATATCCCCTCAGCACCCATTGGATAAATGTAAAACATTTTTTTACCCTGTCGGTTAAAAAAATTTTCCTAATGAAAAAACTTTGTCAACCCATGGAAAGTGTTAAACATATAGTGCTCTATGAAAAAAAGAACCATGTGACCATGAAGAAGGGCTATGTTGAGATGTGGGTGTCATCCTGGAAGTCAGTAGGAAAAAAAAACAAACCCGGTAGAACCACATGGACTTAGCAAATGTTTGGAGTTATTCAATAGTTGAGAATGGGAGATTATGGAACTATCGCCAGAAGATAGAGAAATGAATGATAACTAGGCAAATACAACAGCTCCTTAGGCAAAGACTCCAACTCAGGCCATTTAGTTCCCACACTGTGCTTTTCATGTTCTTCAGTGAGTATGTTCAGCTGTAACTTAGCAACTGAAGACACAAGAGAAGTAAAACACAGCCCTTCTTCTTCAGAAACTATAGATCTTACACCGTACGTAACATCATTGCATCACCAGAAACAATGTAATTTCTCCAGAAACTCATGGTTTAAAAATAACACCTTATAAATAGCATAGAAGTAGTACATACTAATTAATAGATTTCTTATATTTTATTGATATAGTGCATTGCATTTTATTTTTCAGAAAATTATGTACTATTTCTAGTGAAGAACACCAAGTGCTGGTGAGCTGGGACATTGCTTCTGTGTAGCCCTCCTTGTCCCTGAGACAGGTGCCCAGTCTCCTGTTTCTTCTGGTCTTCTGGGTGTGTTTGTTCAGTTCCAAAAGTTCCTTTTTCTTCTAAACACTTGCCTATGCATTTCCAAGCCTCAACCCAGCTGGTTATCTGGCAGAATAATGGTATAAAAATCTGGTTTTAAATTGTGTGATGATGGTCACCCGGGCTGTTTACAATATTCTTTTTGTTTTCTTTGTAGGTTGGATAGCACCTTCCCACCCTCTTGACTTAGGCATGGTCATGGGATTCATCTTACCTGACAGACCTAGCAATATCACGAGCTTCCAGGAAGAATCCATTTACAGGTTCAGCAGTCGTGAAGACATGTTCCTGAGGACGATCATGGGAAAAACCTTCTGCCAACCCACATTGGATGTGTACCATAAAAACACTTATTTTGTGGTGTCTGGATACTGAAATCTTGTAGGGTATCTGTTACTATAGCAACACATAGCTTGTTCAGACTGAATCAAGTCTATTTACTAACTCTTTCCAGATAGGTACCCCCTTTCCAAAGGTATTTAGGTTTAAAAACATTCTTGGAAAGGCAATCCAAAGGAAAAAAATACAAAATTTTAATTTTGAGAGATGTAAGGACTATTGACATTTAAAGGCTTCCACATTAAGAAAATACTCTACTTCTTGTTAGAGATAAAATAAGAATAATAATACTAAATAATATTAATAATATCAGATAGAAAATAAAGAAAACCAAATGGCAACTGTTATAGAACTTGAATTTAGGAAGAGAGCCATGGGGATTTCACTTTATCTCATGTATGAACCAAATACATACATAGACAGGAGCAAATTAAAACTAAATAAAATATGGAGACTACCAAATGGAAGGAATTATTGCCCATTTACATTAATTTTCAATTTGGTGACATCAGAACATTAAAGAAAAAAAAAGGGGGGGGGTTTTGAGTTCTTTTAGTTCTGTTCAAAATTCTATCTGGAATAATAGAACATGATGAACCGCCCTTGAATTTCTGTGAAAGGGAAATAAAACTTTATTATCCATCTCTGAAGTTAGTTAGGGAAGGTTCTTCAGACTGTCAGAGGAAACTGGGAGGAAGGCTGAAGTTAATGAGCTGCTCACATTGTGATGGGCTTCTTTGAAAGAAGCTGTGCTTCTTCATGGTGGAGCCTTCAAAAAAAAAAAAAAAGAATCAACACGGCAGTGGGAGGCAGCATAATTAATAAGGGGCCCACAACAGAATGCTGTCTAATCTAACACGGTTGTCCCAAACTGTAGACAATAACAGCATGAGTCTTCATTTACAAAGGCAATCTATCACTTTTCCTCCCAAGAAAATGAGAAAGTATCAGTCTCTTTAGAAACTGGAATTTAAAACTGCTGCAGAAGAAAATAAACTCCATAGAGACCAAAAATAGCTTAAAAGATGTGGAGAGAAATGTGAGAGAGAGAGATTTTATCTCTGTTATCTGGGATGCAGCAGACAGTGGAAATTCCATTCACCATCTGTGACCAAATGTACTAATGCCAAATTTTTACTCTCACTTGTACCTTCAAGTGATTTTGAGCTTATTAACTGAAGGCTTGGGAATTTTAAGTTGTCTCTACTGACTTAGTAATGGTGGTAAAAGATGACTTTAAATATTTCTTGAGAGAATGTCTGATTAATCAGGAAACAGAGTTTGCAGTCGTCCTCAGATCTGCTATTTTGAGAATATGGAAAGAAAAGAGCTCTAGAAAGCGGGAGCTCTTTTGCAACCTCCATCCAGATGTCCAGCTTTATTTCAGTGCTACTTCCTTTATGACAGTGCTGCTTCCATTTCCTACATAGCTTTTAAAGTATCTGAGCTCTGAGGATACATTTCACTTTAAAAGTAGAAAATAAAAATAACCCCAGATTTTGTGTGTGCAGCTTTTGCGTTTAAAAGAAATGTTTATCTTTATTCTGTAGAAAATACCTAGATACAGATACCAAACAACAACAACAACAACAACAACAACAACAACAACAAAAACAACCAAACCTGGATTAACTTAAGTAATTCAATGTATTGGTAAATATTACTATTAGTTAATTCATCTACCAGGGGACTCACATTGGAAGGATAAAATGCAAAAGATTTTCATAGAAGCAATGACCTCCATTGTCAACTATTGGGGTTTTACTGTATTAATACCTGTTTTTATAGCACACTCAATCATTTGCAAAAAGAAAAAGAAAAAAAAAATGGTCAGGAAGTACAATGATGGGAGGAGGTATTAAATACTGTTAAATGAGCTTTTATTTTTGCCAGTAAGCATTAGAAATGAAAGAGGTCAAAGAAAATGTGGTTTCAAATGCCAATGCTTTCAGCAGAGAACAGTTTATTTCAAATGTTCTTTAATCGTCTATATTGTTTTCAGAGTATCCTGCTGAAAAAACATCTTCAAAAACTACATTCATGTATATAATTGTTTTAAAAAGTCTGTCTCAACTTTTGGATAACAAATTTTCAATTACCAAGGGAAAGATGAAATTATTTAAAATATTATGCTTACAGTAAGAAAAGTTTCTCTTCTGATGCTCACTTTAGTATAGGGTGTGTATTTGATATCCTACAACTTTGCTGAATTCATTATTTGATCTAGTACTTTTCTGTAACACCTGTAGGGATTTCTGCATATGAGATTGTGTTATCAGTGAACAGAGGTAATTTTACTTCTTTCTAAAAATGACATTTTTAACACAAATCAAAAACTGTATGGACTTCATTCATTGCTTTCTGTAGTATAATTGCAATGGCCCTAGTAGGTCTAGGAATAAGATGTAAATGCACTTGAAAATATAAGACCATCACTAATACTGGGAGACTAGTCTATGTAATTGGCTTCTAGTTTTAAGTGCTTTACATAGACCTTAATCCTCTAATCTATTAACTTCTTTAATTATACTTTCTGTAATTTCTTAATCTATTACCCAAAGTAATGTTTTAATTTGTACGCATTTGATATTTGCTGAAATTTGCAATCACATAGTATGGATTTCTCAACATTCAAGTAGCAAGTTTAAAGAAACCTTGAAGAGCGTTAATCTTGACAAAATAAAGACAACCCTATGTGTACACCTTCGTATATTAATGTTAATTGCTGCCTCTATGTCAGGTGTCTAGTGGACCCCAATCTGGGATAGTAGTAAGCAAGAGAGACAGTCCTGGGGAAATTATGAAACTTACACCAAACTTAGCGCATAAAACTGGAAGCCTGTAAGGGCACACACTGCTTCATGCACCTGGTGGCATCATGAGAACAGTGCCGCACCTGTCCTGTTTCCTGGAGACTTTGTATTGGGTACCTAACAGAGTATATGGTAAGAATGCACAGCAGTCAGTATCAGCTGTCAAGGTTAAGTATGAGAGAGGGGAGATTATAGTTCCCAGGAAGGTAGAGTAAAGGGTAAGCAAGAACGTAGGTAATGGAACATCTGAGGTGACCAAATAACAGTAAAAGTGGGAGGGAGAGAGAAAGAGGAGAGCAAGTCTCATCTCTTCAGATAGACATCTCAGCTTCTCTACACGGAACTATTAATTGATGGTTTCAGCTGCCTGCACTGCTGATTTCCCCATGCAGGGATAGTCATGTAGACATTCCCCTGACTGGGCACTTTCAGACTCCTTTCTTCTCAATTAGAAGTACAGGGGTAGCCCATCTGTGGGCTTTACCTTGGCTTTTGAAGGTCCCGTGGGGTCTCAGGCCATCTAGTCCCACTATGTAAATTTTGTATCAGTGAGATAATACTCTATCATCTTTCTTATGGTCAAAATTATATATTCATGTCTGTGATTTATACATATGGCAGAATTTTACTAATACACTACCACTTGAACAAAAAATGATGAACATACTATCATATGAAGAGAATTAATATCTTTGTACATAGCTGAAGATTTACTTTCTTTTTTCAAAACCACAAAGACTGTGAAAGATTTGGCCAGTTGTTTAAATTATATGCATAGCTAATTTTATTGTACTTCACTTTACATTTCTTGGCCTAATTTAATTCAATATTACTAAAGGGGGTTAGACTAAGGCAATCCATGAAATTCCTTCAAAATAGATGATATGTAATGTTATGCAAACTAACAACCCATGATTGAAGAGCTGTCATCTACGAAGTCTTGGCTATGTGAGAGGCATCTCTCAGGCTGCCTATGTTGAAAATTTTAAAGATTATTTTTAATAGACCAAAAAATATGAATTAAAATGATAAAAAGTAACTATTTATGTTTTTAAGCAGACAATTGTATTAAATTACAGTCCAATATTTTTCTTTAATGCTTTTGAAATAAAAATTCCCTGAAAAATTTCTTATTGAAGGTCTCATCTCTTCACTCATATCTGAAAATAGAAGTGCTGGCAATCCTTGGAAAGTTAGAATAATTGGATTGAGAATGAAAACATCAGTTCTATTTTACATGAGTCATCTCTTTCTAGCAAAACATTGACTTAACGCAAAATATTTAGTTTGGCTTTCAAAGCCCTTTCTTTATCCAGTAACATATGGGTGACAGGCTCATTCTTAATGACTTATTTTAATTTCCAACTTAAAATGTATGATGATGGTGAACTTCCAAACATTCAAAGAAGCCTTGGCAACAAATACATTCTGTCTACATCCATGTACATTTCTACATCTTTATAAAGACTGAGCACACCATACTATATTCACAAATACAGTATCTGTATTTTTACTTTGTTTTTAAAATTTGGACATTAACATATATTTTTTTGGGGGGGATATATGAGTCTCATATATTTTAGCAACATCGCATAGTCCTCACTATTATTTTCACATATTATAGCTCCACTCATTGAGAGAGTAAGCGTAGCACAGGCAATCCTTGACACAATTTTGATAAAACTGTGGCAATTCCCATAGACTCTGTAGTGTTCAATAATATATTTGTACACCTATAATTCACTTTAGCATTCATATGACAAATATATATTGAATGTTCATAATATGGCAGGAAATAATCAGTCTCTTACTTTCAAAACACAAATAGAAAAAGTAACTTCTACCCTCAAGGAGTTTTACTCTAGTAAGAGAGATTGGGAAGGAGCTATCAAAGTATCTGTGTTAACTAGAAGATAGAGATTTACACAGGGTAGAATAAGGAAAACTAAGGAGAAGATGTTGGTGCTGTTTAATGTGGCTTTGAAGTTAAGAAGATCAAAGGAGAATGGCAATAGCCTCCCAGCAAATATATGGAGGTTACTCTGAAAATTTTGAGACAGATTGTGTTATAGTCCATTATTTCACTTCCAAAGAACACAGTCGACAACATCCTTGCTGATTCCCTGTGCAAGTTTCAACTTGCTGGGCTTCTTGGTGTTGCTAGGACAGCTTCATTTGTTTCTGTCCATACAGAGTTTATGTTTTCTGGATTTTTGTGTATCTCAAAACTTTCATGATGACCCATGTTGAAGCATGGAACAACATGGTTTCCAAATGGATTGATGCAGAACTGACAGTGATGAGATGGAAGAGAGTGTGAGGTAGAGTGGAAGTTTTTTTTTTGTTGTTGTTTGAGTGGGTGGAAGTTTTTAATATAAGAGATACAACTCAGGCAGCAAACCTATGGAGCATCTTACACGTGTATGCTGTGAAGTTATCTCGTAAGTGAAGATACTATTTTAGACATTACTAAGAATATGTCATGAATAGAATCATACAGTTCTTTGGTAGCAAAGTATTTGAAATGGCTTAGAAAAATCAAGATGTTTGCTTTGTTTGTGGCACCCTTAGCTGTGCAAAAGCTTTTTAGCTTGATCAAATCCCGGTTATTTATTTGTGGTGTTGCTGCAATTGTCAGGGGTCTTCCTCATAAAGTTTTTTCCTAGGCCAATATCTTCAAGCGTTTTCCATATACTATCTTCCAGAATTTTTATTGTTTTGTGCCTTAAATTTAGGTCTTTTATCCAGAGAGAATCAGTTTTTTGTCAACTGTGAGAAGTGTGGGTCCTATTTCTGGCTTCTACATGTGGATAATCACTTCTCTAGCACCGTTTGTTAAATAAGGATTTTTTTTTACCCAGTGTTTAAGTTTGTTAGGCTTGTCAAAGATCAAATGACGATATGTGGCTGGGTTCATAGATGTACATTTCACAGATGTACAACTCTTATGTTTGTGCCTGTACCATGCTGTTTTGATCACTATGGACTTGTAGTATAATCTAAAATCTGGCAATGTGATGCCTCCAGATCTGTTTTTATTTCTAAGAACTGTATTTGGTATTCAGAGTATTTTCTTGTTTCATTTGAACTGAAGTACTATTTTTCCAAGTTCTTTACAGTGTGACATTGGTGCTTTGATGGGGATTGCATTAAATCTATAGATTGCTTTGGGTAGTATGGACATTTTAACCATGTTGATTCTGCCTAGCCATGAGCATGGTATGTTCTTCAATTTGTTGACATCTTCTGCTATTTCCTTTCTCAGGGTTTCACAGTTCTCCTTATAAAGGTCTTTCATGTCTTTTGTTAGATATATTCCCAGGTACCCAAATGCTCATCAACCCATGAATGGATCAACAAAGTGTGGTATATGTATACCATGGAAACTATTCAGCCATTAAAAAGATGGAGACTTTACAACTTTTACACTTACCTGGATGGAACTGAAACACATTCCTCTTAGTAAAGTATTGCGAGAATGGAAAAATATAAATATCCAATGTACTTTGCTAATATGAAATCAATACACAAACAATTGCATGCTCATATGAACAATAAAACACAAATATAGTCTGGTATGGGGACTGTGGAAGGTGGGAAGGAGATGGGGGGAGGATGATTTACAGAAGGAGGGAGGGCATGTGCCAGCATCTCATCTATGGTGCACATTGTGAGGATGTATAATACGCCCCCTGGGTGAGGGGCTCTTTTACAACTGGAATTTTACCCTGGAAGTGAAAACTATATAATTTAAAAATTTGTACCCTCGTATTAATTTGACATAAAATGTAATTAAAAATTAAAAATATCAAAATGGTAAGAAAGAATGAAATGAATAATTGAGGGAATCAGGGGGATGCCAATAATATCATGAAGCCAAGACTAAGCTGCCAAATACAGATGTGAAATGTATTTCCTATACTCAGTTACTAGAAATGAATGCCAAATTTGATTCTAAAATTATTGAGTACAAAGTATAAAAAGAAAGGCAGGGCCAGGTGCAGTAAGTAATACTTGTAATCCCAACATTTTGAGAAGCTGAGGCAGGGGGATTGCTGGAGCCAGGAGTTTGAGGGCGCTGTGATCTACAATGATGCTACCATATTCTAGACTCTGTGCCAAACTAGGAGACCCCGTCTAGGAAAAAAAAAGGAAAATGAAAGACAGATAATCAGACAATAGTAATACTCACTATCCATGACAAAAAGTGTTTCCTAAATTAAAGCAATTGAGAAGAAGTGGCAACCATTTGCAAGATTTTACATCTGAAGAAGATGGCTATTAAGAATGAGGTTTCTCTAAAATATTTGAAGGAAATTTCTATCATGGGTCTTCACAAAAATGATACCTTATGATTCACTGTAGGATGTTCTCAACAATATCACGATAGACCTAGTTACAAGTTTATAATTTTTTATTATTTTTCAGGTTCTTGCGTATTTGGCTGTTAGCCTAAAACCAAAACTCAGTTCAATAAAAGCAATTAAACAAAAGGTCTATATGTTGCAATCCCAAAGTTCTTTAATGGTCTAGACAGATCCAAGGATAAAGTTGAAATTATCAAATGAAAAAAATGAACTAACAATTTTAGTGGTTGGTGTATCACCAGAATCAGAACAAACTCCTTCCAATGTAGAAGATCCTCCCAGTGGTTGGATATACTGTTATTTATCATTGATTAATGTCATTTATGCCTCTTCTCATGAAACATGAAATCTTCATTGTATCAATAAAACAAAATCACCATGTCCCCATTCTCCCAACTCTCACATAAGAAATACAAAAATTTCTAATATTTTACCTACTTTCTGCAGTGTAACAAGTAGATAGATAGCGTCTTACTAGGTGTGAACAAACTGTGATCTCCATTGTAACCTATTATCATGCAAAGTCAGAGTGACTTTCTCCTTGTAAAATGCCTAGGCTTTGAAACAGTCCAATTGTTAATACTCAGACAAAACCCCTCCACACACATACGATCTAAAAATAGCGTCAAATAATAAATTAAAAATAAGGTATGGATTCATCTTTCAAAGAGAAATATACCTATATATGTTTGTATAATGAGAGTAAGAAAAGTATTATTGTGGTTCTAGGATACAAGTTTCCTTGTTTATGCCCTTTTTTGATATGTCACAGCTGGGCCTGTGATTTTGGTATGAACAGATACACATTGCTAGCTTAGATTTTATTGGAGGGGACAGGAGATAAATAAATAAAGAGCTAAAAAACAAACATGATCTTTGCAATGGCTGGAAAAGTACTGATTGTCAATATAGTTAAATGAACTTCAATACTAGAGTAATGAAGGATGTGTCAGCAAAAAAACTGATAATTTGAATAAAGACTCCTGAGTCATGGTATCACTTGTAGTGGTAATTTTTCTAGCTTATGCTTCATTTTAGACCAGGTCTAATTTTGTTCAGGCCGAAAAACCTGCAAGTCTGTGGTAATTTGCATGACTGAAAAAGAGACTTTCATTATCTCTTTTAGCATGAAAGAAAAAAAAAATCAGCTGAAATTGTTCTCTTGGAGGTTGCTTCAGGCCAAACAGGCAATAATAAGGTAATAAATAAGACTTTATGTGAGTCCGTGGAAAGAACTTATTGAAAGATGACTATATTCCACTCCAAGACTATTCTCCCAGGTAGTTTTGCAAAGCAGAATTTCAGAATTCAGAAGATTATTGCTCTGATATGAGAATCTGGATGTGCTTGTGATGTAGTTTATTACAAGTAAAGTGGAATGTAATTTATCTTTTAAAAAAGTCATCTTTCTTCTCTCTCGCAATGTAATGTTTTAGTCAACATAGTTCTTAATGTAAACTTTATTTTACCAAGTAACCTACCTCCTCAATACCAATTTCAAAACCAGTTTAGGTTTTCTCATTTTTGGAGTTAATTAATGAAATTTCAGGTTCTCTGGGAAAAAGTACATCTGTAGTTTTTCTTTTGCACGTGAGTGAATTCTACCATCCCCAGTTGGGCCCATTTTCTGATTTATTACGCACGAGGCCATTTTGTTCGTGTAATATACATGAAGGAGCAATTTCTGTGCTTGACAACTGAGCAATAAGACATCCACTGGGAGCACATTTCTCTGACTGCATGGAATATTTACAAGAGGAAAGGCTGATGCGCAGGTGATCTCCATCACTGCAACAGTGCAATAATCTAAAAGACAGAAACACTGTAGACTTCTCATGCTATCAAAAATTATAAGTGATAAAAATGGAATGGAGGCTATTACCTCCATTCATTGGATATTAGTGATTTGGGGATGTTGTTCTTGGCAGCAAATCAGACAATTCCCTTTGTGTTAAGAGTTCTGAAACTCTTCCACAATGAGAAGTTACTTATTTTTCTATTGATGTTCTCAAAGAAAATGGCTTATTCCTATGATTCATTTGATAGTAAAACTATGTAAATCCATCCCAGGAGAATTTAGTAACTGTGAGCAAAGAAGGAAGTCTCCTTGATTATTTGCTTGTTTCTGGAATTGGAAACTGGAAAATGAGACTCCTCTAAGAAATAACACCCCATTTAAATTCTACTTTTATTTGTCCTTGAGCTGCAAAAGTTCATATTTGCTGTCACTGTTTTAAGTGAAATAAAGAAATGAAATCTTATTTTGTCCTGCTGTGTGTAGTCATTATCAGTAGGCATAGTGTTGGGCAGAAATTTGGAGCTGTGTATTGTTTCTTGAACACAAAATGACTCCAACATGAATGCTTTGAGAATGCTGAAAAGATTTAAAGAAAAATCCTAAGATAATTACAATGTAATTGAAAATGAGAGATACCAGAAGAGAAAATCAGGGCGATCTTATATATTTTAAACTAATGGCACGGTTGCTGTGAAAGAGGACAGTTGTGCAGAGGATAAGTCCTTTTTCAGAATCAGGGACATACAAGATCAAACAAGCAAATTACCATCACAATGTGATAGAGTTGACCTTGATCACACCTCTCCTGAGTCCAGGGGAGACTCAGAGCCCTAAGAGTCGCTCAGCCTTTCCATGAATGGCTGGTGGTAATACTCTTCTCAACATAAACACAGAAACTCATATAGGATGGCTCTCAAAGATCATCAAAGTTATAATCCTCACATAAATAATGAAGGTATAAATATTAACCTTTAGCATTTGCAAATTCTTGGGCAAAAGAGTAAGTAGAGGCTCATATATATCTACATCTTTAACTTTTTAAGCAAAACATGTTCTATTTTCCTTTCTTGACAGTTAACCTATAAATGCCAGAATAGTATTTGAAAACCTATCAGTTTAATACAAATTAAACTTGGTAAAATATTCTAAACAACTGAATTTAATGATTCCTGCACCAGCCTGAGTATTTTAGTCATGCCTGGATCAGCAATAAAATAAAGACGTGGCATTCATATTTTTGTTTTATATTTTCCATAAAATGTGTCAAAAGAGTGTACGCAGTTTTGGTTATGCAGCATGAGTAAGTTCTGGAGACCTAATATACAACACGAGAACTGTAGCTAACAATAATGCTGTATTGTATTGTACATTTGAAATTTGCTAATGGGTAGCTCTTAAGGCTTCTTACCATATACACACAAAATGGTATAACTATAGGAGAGGATGAATATGTGAACTAGCTGGATTGTGGTGATCATTTCACGATATCAAACAACAACTAAGTATGTGCAATTTCCATTTGTCAATTATAAACCCTGAAAGCTGAAAAATTTAGTATTTTTGCCTCAATTTCAGAAAAATCAAAATTTGTTTTATTATTAATAAAATTTTCACATAACTTGTTCTTTGTGATAAGTAATGCCAAATTAGAAAACTTCTAATTTAAGTTGTTAGCTCTTTAATGTTTATTTCATTATGGCAAAACTTCACCCTGCAGAGGCAGTGACAGCCGGAAATGTCATCAGACAGCATAATCAGACTTAGCTTTGGAAATAAGCCAACTGTGTATAAACATCGTAATGACCTCCTATATGGTAAATTTATTCCCCCCAAATGTAAAAAACGTTTTAATTTATTCATATAATTTTCATGTCACCTAAAGAATCATACAATATTTCTGCAGTTCTTTCATATTTTTAATGCTGAGATCTTATAAAGAAAATGAAAAATGTATGTTCATCACTTTGGTCAAATTTCTCTTCAATTGGAAATATACTTTGATGTCTATAATGGCAAAAATAAGTGCGTATGTAATAGTGTTAGCACTATTGACCTGAGAGTTTTCTCTATCATAATCACAGACGTGTTTTTATTTCATTTTTACTTTTCTTTGTCTTTAAAGATTAATATTTCATATATTTCTCTAGTTTTTCTTAAAACAATCTATTTTCTCTATGCTTAAACAGTTACTTTTAAGTACAATTAATACACATTCATCTGTTCTAATATGTTTTTACTGATGTTAATAGCAAGCAAAATGCATACTCAATGACCACGTAGTGAACAAATAAAAAATGAGTCGAATTTATAGTACACAGAAACTATAATTTGCTCTTGGCTTAGGAATCATCTGTCAGTTCAGTAACTTTTCTTATACATCTTTATAAACTTAATGAAATTGCTTTAACAGTATTTAGTTGCCATCCTTATTTCATGTCTGAGAGTGACTGTGAGGTCAAGTTTCATATGGATTTCATTCATCAAGATATTTCATTTTATGGATGATTCAGAATATATTGTATTTGAAATATAAATTGCTCCAAAACAATTGACATTGTAAGCACAACTTAAAGAAAATTCAGACTAAGGACTGTTCATGATACTATACACCAACACACATCATTGTGTGTGTTATACATACACACCAAATATGCTTCTCCATTCAGGCTGAAAAATGTCAACTAAGGCAATGCCATTGTCATAAGCGTGCTGTCAATAACATTTTAAATTATTATAAATAATGGTGGGCATTTTAATTTACTCTAACTTAATTTTTATTAAATACAAGATTAAAGTTATTTTCATTTCTAATGTTGAATAAAGTCGTCAAGGTGGCAGTTTAAAGATTAGTATCATTCTTCACACATGTTACATCTACATCTACATACACACAAGGTGAAGAGTAATATGAATTAATAAGAATAAACATTCTTTCACCATCACGTGCTGCCATTGAAAATGTGTGTTAATTTGTTCTACTTCCAGAATTATAAGAAAGAGGCAAGATAAGCGGACACTTGGCACTGCTGGAAAATGACACTTCTCTATGGAAAAGACTATCCCATTCATCGTTTCTGAGAGGAGGAAGTTGACAAGTTAATTTCTCTGTTCTTCTGCACTTCCACCGAAGTCCTCCCACAGTCTGAATCATGTTCATCTCCCACATTGTCAGGGGGACAACCTGCGCATTCTGTCCTTGTGTAGGTCCTGTTGCCTTGTATCGGGGACACAGAGAGAGGGGCGTGCCAAAGCGATTCTTGGGCTTCTTTGAAGTATTAACATTCTCTGATGCTGGTGGCCGGAGACAAGGTCAGGGAACCAAACTGCCTAGGAAAGGTCACGCAATTGTGCAAGCTCCCTCACAGCCAGTGAGTAATAAAGCTAAGTGTCGAACTGTGGGTTCCTGACTGCCTGTGTGAAGCTTTTCTTTAAACCATGCCTTTCACTTCCTGCACAAAGCCTGTGGAGGGATATTTTAGTAAACCTCTCTAATTTTATGATCACTGCAAGCAAGCACGAGAGTTATGATCAATTATACAGGGACTTTGTCTAAACAAAGTATAGCTGTACAGTAAACTGCATGCTATGACTCTGAGAAAACAAAATATGACATTAACTAAAATGGTGTTTGTTATTTTAGTGGCGTTGTATATCCTATTAACTAGATAAAACTAAAAACAATATATGGAAACTTGACAGACCAGTGAACTGACTGTTGAGAAGTTTTGATCTTAATCTCAGCTCCATAACTGGATAAATATCCTAGCTTCTCCTGTGCAAAACAAATAAATGGGAAAACTTGAAATCCACAACTTTTTTAGCTCTCTGAGTCTATGAATATTGATAACTTTTGGACAATGCGTTTAACAAATGTGAGGAAGAACTGTTATTTTGTTATATGTTGGTATAGATTTTTCTCTGCAAAGAAGAGAAAGGCTTTGCTTCTTCTTCCAGAGCCGTGGTTTTCAATATTAGGTCCCTGACAAAGCATCCTTTGCATACCTGACAACTAGTGAGGAAAGTAAATTCTCATGGCCAGACCGATTCAGAAATAGGCTGGGCTCTCAAATGCCTTAATATGATCTCCACGTGATGTCCACATATGCTCAAGTTTAGGGATTGTGGCTCCAGAATATCCGTCAGATGCAGAAAATACTCAAAGAGACAGTGATGATAAAATTTGATGTGAATTAACAGAAACATTTAGCAAACGTGGAAGATTTGACCCTATGGGTTAAATTTGTATAAATAACCATCATAGTCCTGACCACAGCCCTCAATCCCATCTCACGGTATGTCAAGGTTAAGTGTTTAGAAGGAAGGTAACATTTAGCATCCCCAAAGTTATGGAGTACTATGGAAGGCAAGAGATGAGTCATTGAAATGAATTATCTATGGATTATGAGAAGGTAGACATATGTATCTAGTGTTGTGTATTGAAACTTAACTAGTTCCTTTCTAATGCCTCTCAGTGTCATTGATAAGAGAATATTTTCATTAAATTCCAGTAACAAGCTACTCATGCCTGTAATCCTAGCACTCTGGATTGTCTTAGCTCACAAGTTCGAGACCAGCCTCAGCAAAAGTGAGACCCTGTCTCTACTAAAAATAGAAAAACTGAGGGAAGAGGATCACTTAAGCTGGAGTTGGAGGTGGCCATGAGCTATGAAGCCACACCACTCTACTCAGGGCGACAGCTTGAAACTCTGTCAAAAAAAAAAAAAATGCTTAAATGTAACCTTCACCATAGGAGAAAGAGACAATTACATGCTCAAGCCCATTACTAGTGCTTCTCCAAAAATGGCTAATCATTTAAAGCACTAAGTAGAAATGGCAGGCACAAAGGCCACTTTAGGCAACTCCAAAGGGATTTACATTTTCTCAGTTGTCACTAAAATATAGAGCAAGGAAGGCAGAAAGGAAGGCCAGCCAGCCAGAGAACTTAGATTTAAGTCTACAAAGGGAACCAGGACTCTTCAACTGGCAACGCCAGCAGCTAATATTGGAAACATTTTATTCTTAAAAGAAAACAATGTTTTCTAAGATACCAGTTTTCAAATGATTCAGTCTTCAAAAATGAAACTAAGAAACAGCTTTGGAAAACACTCAAGAGCTAAGTGACACAGGTTATGAATAAGAACAAGGTATCTCAGGGTGTAGAAAGACACTCTTGCTGATCACAAGAACCTGAAAGAAATCATCAGAATTATCTTTCTGGAATCTCCTAGTTTGTTTAGTCATAAGTTCAATCAGGAATACTCATGCACTGTTGGTGCAAACTCAGGCTAATGGCCTTATTTGCTTTAATAGAGTAACTAGTAATAGGCAGACTAGTACAGCCTCGATGGAAAGAAGTATGGAGATTCCTCAAAGAACTCATAATACACTTACCATTTGATCCTGCAATCCCATTCCTAGATACTTACTCAATAGAAAAAAAAGACATTTTACCTGAGGACATTTTGACAGCGCATGTTTATAGCAGCACGATTCACAATTGCAAAGATGTGGCAATCATTCAGGTGCCCTGCAACACATGTATAGATTAACAAATTGTGATACATATACCATGGAATATCATTCGGCCATAAAAAGATAGAGATTGTGTATCTTTTCTAGCAACCTGAAAAGATTTGGAGAACATTCTCCAAAGCAAAGTAGAAGTATCACAAGAATGGAAAAACAAGCATCACGTGTACTCAGTAATAAGTTGAAACTAGTAGATTAATAACTACATGAGAGAAAAACTCAATTAAACTCCAGCAGGGGGGAGGTGGTAAAGGGGTTGAGTAAGTTCCCACCTGACAGTTACATTGCCTGGGTACACCATAGCTTCCTGGGTGCACAGCACACTTCCGAGGTAACCTGTACACTTCCTGGGTGCGCAGCACACTTCCTGGGTACACCATACACTTCCTGGGTTCACAGCACACTTCCGAGGTAAACTGTACACTTCCTGGGTGCACGGCACACTTCCTGGGTGAGGGACACACTACAACTCAGACTTTAACCCTACAGAAGCAAACTGTGTAACCAAATCAGACATACTCTCATATTGATCTGAAATTTTTGAAAAAAGGATACTCTACTTAAATTGAAAGTCATTGTATGGTATAGAAGTTCTTGGGAACTCACTTTACTGTATGTTTCCAGTGATTTGGTGATGGCAAGAGGCCATTTTAATAAAGTCCTACGCACCAGAAATCCTCCCAGGTTTGATTATACATAGAGATGTGAAGTGGGTAGATTCTACCTGGCTATTTTAATTCACAGCAAGTGTAAATAGAATAGTTGTAACAAGGCTCTTTTATTTCTGTGCATAATACATGTTACACTAGCATGATAGAAAATGGAATGAATAAGTAAGCAAATATGTTCATGCATTGAAGAGCTAAAAATCAGCAGAAGATTTTAAAATACAGGAAGGATTATATTTGAAAATGTAAGGAGGTTTCAAACTTCCAGCAACATATTGATATGCTATTTATATAATATCAATGATAACTATTTATTCTAAACCTTAGTTAAGTTATTAAAAGCTAAGTAAACTTAAATGTATTTAGAAAAACAAATAGAAAAGTAGAAAATGTAGTATGAAAACGTTAAAAAGAAAAACATAAAACAAATGCATAATTTAGTCTTCAACAAAAATATTAGCTGAGCTAATCATAGAAAGAACAGTTTCCTTTTGGACATAGACAAAAAAAGTAAAAGAAGTTGAAATTATCCCACAAGATTTTTTTTATTAGTATCAAAAGTCCTATCAAACTAGTCTAAAATCAAGATTTCTCCAGACCTGAATTCCAAGGTAAAAGTATTTAACTATTTGTTGATGTTGAAGTATCTCTGGAACAAATTTATTATGCAATGTTTGAAGGTCAATTACAAATCAGTGCAATATTTAAAAAAATCTAGAGTCCATGTGTTAATATTCAAATTAAGAGTTGTTCAAAGAACAACTTTCAATAAAATAAATTTAACAAAATTTGAGGAAAAAATGATCCACGAATCAGGTAGCACTCAAAATTGGAAGAGGTTCAGAAGTCTTTGCTCTAACAACATGAGCAGCAAAGATTTTCAGAGGGAAAACAAGACGTAAAGAAACTGTTTAGGGTGGCACCTGTGGCTCAGTGAGTAGGGCATTGCCCCATATACCAAGAGTGGAGGGTTCAAATCTGGCCCCGGTCAAACTGCAACAAAAAAATAGCTGGGCGTTGTGGTGGGTGCCTGTGGTCCCAGCTACTCACGAGGCTGATGCAAGAGAATCACCTAAGCACAAGAGCTGGAGGTTACCGTGAGCTGTGACGTCACAGCACTCTACTGAGGGTGAAGTAAGACTCTGTCTCTTAAAAAAAAAAGAAAAAATGAAAAAAACCAAAACTGTTTAATTGCCTTCTTTAAGTACCGTCTGAGGGGAGGTCCCTGGTAACATGAGCAATTGATCGCCTATCTGTTTATGCTTGCCTGCGGAATTCTCTCTTCTTTCCTGTTTTTAAAAGTTACTTATAAGAAATGCCTCCTAAATTAGATTTCATTTTGCTTAGGTAAATGCTTTGGGTGCAGAGACAACCTCAGGCTAATGGCCTTATTTACTTTAATAGAGTAACTCATATTATCAGTAATGATATTTTCTACCTAACTAAAATACTCTTCTACTGCTATAAATTCATTTATTTCATAAAATCTCAGGATTCATCATAAAAATTAAAACAAAATCAGATTCAGTATCAAATTTCTCAACCTCGCTACTATCATAATTAAAGATATAAAGAGGAATGAATTCAAGTAATTTCTCTTAAATTGTTGTCATTGCAATTGTGTTAAAATGTAGATGGATGGGGAAAAATTTCAAAATGGTCATTGTAATAAAAAATAAGTGACTTATCTCTAAGAGAATGAAGTAGAATATGTTTCAAACCAAACCCAAACCTATAAAAATGTGGAAAACTGTTCATTTTAACTTTAGAAAGAAAAAAAAAGCAATGTAATTTAAATTCAATAGTGCAGCAGAGAAACGAGCAGTGACAATAAGCCATTCAGAGGGAAGTTGAACTGTGACGCAAAACAATAAAAAACATTTCACTCCTAAAACATGAAATATATTTATCAGACATCAAAAGTTGGTTGGGCTTTGATGCTGCTTCATGTGATTCAAACAGAGCCCAGGGATCCGTCTTCTCTACTTGGAAATGACGGCAACCCTAAAGCACATGAAGACTTGTGATTGGAAACTCGCAAGTTTTGTCCCTCTACAACAGAGGGCGAGTTGTTTGGCTGTTTTCAAATTCTTTCAAATGTTTTTGGCAGTTACACGTTTTCTATAACATATCTATATTATTTTTATATGGAAGAATATGAAAAGATTCGAATTCCTATTTCACATAATCATTTGTAAAAGTCCTTCAGTTGCTTTTACTAAATATAATTTATAATTAGCATCATTGTTACATTAAATATTTATATTTACTGCTTTTAAAAATAATTTTATTAAATCATAATTATTTTAATAGCATTAATGATGTGTATACTTCCTTTGGGTTTTACTTATTGGATTATATTTCTTGATGAAGTTTATGCCTCTTGCTTTCATATGTTGACAGAACTCTGTTATTTACCCAAATGTCAGGTATCACACAACCACACTTATGTACACACACACACACACCTTCCACTACAATGGGAATTGTGTTCTTGTTCTCTCTTTTTTTTATTGCCACTCATGTTCAGGTTGTTGCATTTTATACCCACAGCCTAATCACTGTTTCAATACTGTGTGTTAAGTCTCTCCTTTTTGAATTTGTATGATTATTCGAGCAGTAATTCAACTCTGAAATATTTGTTATATGGTTCACTCAGTTCTGATTTCTGCTTATGACTCAGATATCATTTTTACTGTTCTCTGCAGGTTTATGACTTTAATAAATGTGACCCCAGTTACTTTCTCTTTCATTTCTGTCTGATGCAGTTTCATCTCTCATTTCACATGGTTCCTACTTTGAAATCACCCTGAAGTTGTATTCCTCCTGCTTCCTGCCACTTTCTTCTTGCCCTGAACTATGGAACAGAATTAAACACCTTCTACATGATTACGTGATTCTTTTTGCCTTTTTAAAAGTCAGCAGTTGCAACAATGAACTCGTTCCACTTTTATTTTTATTTCTTTGTTATTTTTTCTTCTCCTCCTGATTCCTCTCCTGCTAAACAGGACTTTTCTTGTTGCGTACACACAATAATCCTGAAATCACCCGTTTTTCATGTACACATCCACCTTGAATATGTTGTACAATTATGCTTTTTATAAAAGTGAAATGATACGCTTTCATCAGGTGGCAACATAATGAGAGGATCTAACATGTTAAGATATGTGAATATTTAACACAATTTTTGGCATTATTCATAAATCTAAAAATACTAGTGATTTTTTTACTGGTAATATTTTAACTCATTCTTTTTAATTTTACACTAAATGAAGATTTTACTATAAGAGATTAAAAAGTTAGTGTTCTTAAAAGGTAGAATTAATATTAAATTGTCTATAAAATTTCACTTTCGCCTTTAAAGTGTACATTATAATTATTTATTATTGAAATAATACATATACATGATTGTTTTTGGCATTTGAATACACAGACAATGACAAATGGCAAAAACAGCAAAGCAAAAAAAAAAAAAAAGAAAGAAGAAGAAGAAAGAAAGAAAAGAAAAAAAGAGAGAGACCAGCATTTAACTTTCCCACTCACCAAGTCTCACACTTAAGTTCTGTCCCCACCACCTCCATAAGTGCCAATGAACTAAAAATGTATTACAAAGACCCAAACCAGACAAGACCCTCTAGAAACCAAGAGCCTCAACCAGAGCTGTGACCTCTCTTGGTCCAGGGGAGTGCACAGCTCCAGGAAAGGTGCCTCGCAACTCACAGAAAGCGCACCTCAGTGTTGAAAAATTCAAGTCTTCAAAATATCTGTGAAAAGTAGAAATAAGCCTTTCTTTCCACCATGGTTCCCTTCACACAACAGCAGTAACACTAGTTTCTTTTGTAACCCATCAGAGGTATTTGATATGTACACAAATATTTGTTTTTATATCGTGTATCATACAGCTAATTATATACATAATATTATATGCTACATGTAGTTACACAATATTAAATATATTATGCGTTATACATACATATGTTAATACATTTGACAACTGTGCTATTTGGGATGAAGGTACAAATATTTCCAAGTAATCCCACAGTTATCCCCTGCTAACTTACTCCCAGGGTCAGAATGTGGTCTTAAGGTCTACTAACACTGCCATATGGACATTCTTGAAACAGTTTTAAGAAGTAAGATAAATATTGACCAGTGTCTGTAAATATTAACCAGTAAGTAAGAAATATGCTAAGACAAAAATATAAGATATTCTTCACAAAAAACATAATTAACTAAAATGCCTCTTACTGTCACAAAAAAATACCAGAAAATTGAAATGAAGGACCACATCTAAACACATTTAGATAAATAAATACTACATGTATAACTTGGAGGTGATGGTTGTGTTAATCAGATCGATGTAAGCTTTCCACATTGTTTATCAAATCAGTACATTGTACCCCATAAATGCATTAATATACACATTTATGATTTAATAGAAAAAAAAAGTAACAGATTTCAGAAAACAACATTACTTCAATCTTACCTTCACCATTGTTACAAAAATATATGCGAACTGATTTTTATATTACTTTTCTTAATTATAAGTTTGGTAATTATTCAAATCTTCAAATACAGAAAAAGGTATAAACAAAGCATAAGATATTCACATTATGGATGCCACGGAACCACTACAATAATTAAATAAAGAAAAGATACCAAATAAATAGAAACCACTTTTGTGAAAGTAGAGAAAGGAAGTAAAAATGAGATAGAAAAGAGGGAAGGACATACAATTATATGTCCTTATATCTCAATGTATTTATAGAAAAAAATTCAAATACTACACCAAATAGTACACCTTCAAGCTATTAAGTATTGCCATGTGCGAATATGAGAAGTCATTGGAATACAGTGATGAGTAGACTTGGGATTGTGGGATATTATCAATTTTAATTTGCATAGTACTTAATGAATTTTAGGAGCTCTGTAACTTCTACATGAAACATTGTATTTTCAGTTTTTTCTCATAACAATTTATGTCCTTTGCCTATGGGTTTGGATATATATCTATTTTTAATGATACATCACTAAATTTACACTTTTTTTTTTTTTTTTGAGACAGAGCCTCAAGCTGTCACCCTGGATAGAGCGCTGTGGCATCACAGCTCACAGCAACCTCCAGTTCCTGGGTTCAAGTGAGTCTCTTGCCTCTGCCTCCCAAGTAGCTGGGACTGCAGGCGCCCGCCACAACAATGGCCCGGCCATTTTTCGGTTGCAGTCATCATTGTTGTTTGGCGGGCCCGGGCTGGATTCGAACCCGCCAGCTCGGGTGTACGTGGCTGGCGCCTTAGCCCACTGAGCCACAGGCGCCGAGCCTACACTTTTTTTTTTTAGACGAAGTTTCACTCTGTCACCCTGGGTAGAGTGCTGTGGCATCATCATAGTTCACAGGAACTTCAAACTCTTGGGTTCAAGATATCCTCTTGCCTCAGTTTCCCAAGTAGCTAGGACAAAACAGGTGCCTGCCACCATGCCTGGCTAAATTTTTCCATTTTTAGTAGAAATGGGAACCTCACTTTGTTCTTGAACTCCTGAGCTCAAGCAATCCTCTGCCTCGGCCTCCCAGTAGGATTACAGGTGTGAGCCACCGTGCCCGGCCTCACTTCCTTCTTGAACAGTGACATTTTTACCTGTTTTCTCACTCTTAATGCATTCTTCATCCCTTAATAATGTATATAATTTAAGCTGATAATTACCTTATATTTATTGAGAAAATAGAAATTGTCAGAAAACTATCACTCTTCCCCAGACTAATTCTGTAAACATACTAATGTCAGATTCTGTTTTTTTTCATTTCTTCTTTACTACTTTTGTGCAAAAAGCATTCTTTACCTTTTCAATGATCAGTTCCTCCTCATGTGAGCTGAATTCCCTTTTGCCTTATCGAGAATTTACAACTCTATTGTCCTTTATAAATCCTTTATCAATAATCTCATCTTCTTAAAGGCAAGGTATTTTATGCAATGTTATTGCACTCTTTTAAAAGTCTTCACTTTGTCTCCCCTAATGTCCAGTTATATTAACAGAATATGTCTTCATTTTCACTATTCAAAACCAGCTTTCCTGGATAGATACATGCTTTTAGCTATTATCTGTAATTTTCTCACTCTCTCTCACACAAACTCACTGTTTTCCACTGTCTTATGGATGTTATGCCAATTCTTTTTGCAGTGCATATTTGAAAAAGAAATTAGATTTTCTTAACCAGCTATTTTGGAGCCTTCTGTTAAGCAGGAGTGGGCCAGTTTAGCTTCATGCCAAGAGCTGCCCTGTCCAGGCCAAAGTCTGTCCCTTCTGTGATCACACTGCCATATTCTTTCATTAATATTTGATGTAGTAAGAGGTCATTTAATGCTTCTATGAACTTGAAAGTGCACAGTCCTGCCTTCCAAAATAATGCATTTTCTCTTAGAAGATGCATTTTTTTTCCTGGTGTTTGCTGTTCTTTTCCACTGGGCCCCCTAAGCACTGTTTGCACCTGCCGTCTTCAGAACCCAGTTTTCATATAGTCCTTGATCTCAGCCCTAATCGTAGAAATTTCCATTCAGGGTAGTTTTTCCTTGTAGAAGAGTTTCAGAGATGTGGGAAAATTTTATTCCAGCTTCTTGGAGAACTTGCTGCAAACCAGGTCATTTGAGTTGATGTGGCCGTGCTTAGAAAGAAGTTGTAATTTGGGGTTTTGTTGAACTCACAATGTTTACACACACACACACACACACACACATATATATATATATATAATATGCACACACACACATATATAAATACACACATATATGTATATTTTTCTTAATTGTTTTCGTGTCTTGGAGATTTTTCCAAGGAAACAAAGGAGGAGGAGGGAATTAGAACTATTAATAATTGCCTACTGGCTCCAGTACTAGTTCATCAATATAAATTTGAGTATGATCCGCGTGAGAACAGGCCAGCACTTGTAAATCTCAGGAAAAGACTGTTTATCTGCCTGTAGAATGGGCCAAGACTGGGAAGTTTCTATGTTTTTGTTTGTTTCCTTGTTTAGATTTTGACTATTAGAAAATTTAATAATAGTTTTTCTCGGTTTTGCCTTCACAGCGAGTGTCCCCCCACCTTTTTTTTTGAAGGGTCTTAGCTCCAACCCCTCTCTTAATAAATCAAAGTAATGATCCTGTCATTACTGTCCATGAAACCCAAATCCTCTTGATCTAGAGTCTAACAAGTGCATCTCGGGCAATTGCATTTTTCATAATAGAAAACCCCTCTGTGTTTTAACTTTGCTGTTATGTTTGTCCCTGAATGATGTTTCTACTTTTCTGCAAGTTTGGATGTTTATTACAAGAATGACATTGTTACGGACTGAGCTTTTTAAAGTGTATTATAGCTAAGAGTGTGTTAATGTGCAGTTCTCCATATTACCCATGTGAAAAACCTCCATTTCCTTTCCAGCTGATTTTAATGTGGATTTGATCTCAGTCACTAATAATTTGCATTTTGACAGGTCAGGAACTTAAACTTAAGTCCTTCTCCAACCTCTTAAATGTAACTCTCTTTCCTGGGACAGTGAGGAGCAGAGGCAGAACTTTATGAATTTTCTAATATAATCAATAATGGTCAATTTTCAGTTTCATTTAGGAAATATTCCTCTACCTAGAAGTAGTTAAGAGATCAGCCCTTTTATTTTCTCCGTTTATTTTCTGTCTGCAGGCTGTTTCTGGAGGCAATCACTTCATGCATTGAAATTGAAAAACCATTAACAATTTATTTTAAACTACATAACAGATTAAACACTTATTTTAATCTAGGCATTTGCCTGTTTTTAAACATTCCAGAAATAATATATGTTTTGTGCAGTTGGACAATAATATTTTTATAATTTTATGGTTAATAACTACCATTTTTATGGGAATCTGTAAAACATTGCTTCTTACATTAAGCCTATAATCATTCCAGAAATAATAAACATTTTGTGCAGTTGGACAATAATATTTTTATAATTTTATGGTGAATAACTACCATTTTTTATGGGAATCTGTAAAACATTGCTTCTTACATTAAGCCTACAAACTTTATTATGTGTATTCTGTTGTGTGAAAACAATAATTCAATATGGCAGTGTTTTTACCTTAGGTATTAGAAAATGTATGACCAGTTCAACTGCCTAATGTTTCGCTCTGCTCAACTTCAGTCTCCACTCAAAGTATGTATACATTTCCCATTAGTCATTCTTTGTTTTATTTATGTAGGTAAGAGTGAACATAACTTCATCACTAAGCAATCTTAGATACTTTCAAAATTGAAAAGGAAAACTTTTAATTAATTAGATAAATACAATACAGATTCTTCTCCACTTATAATGAGATTAAGTCTCAATTGACCCGTTTTCAGTGGAAAATATCATCAATTAAATATCATGCATTTAATACAACTAACCTACTGAACATCATAGTTTAGCCTTGTTTATCTGAAACATGCTTCGAACAGGTAACATTAGCTTACAGTTGGGCAAGATGGTCTAACATAAGGCCTCTTTTATAATAAAGTGGTTTATATGTAATGTTATTTACTGAATGATATATTAGAAATTAAAAAAAGAATGGCTCTATTGGTACTCAGAGTACAGCCTCTAATGCATGTGTATCATTTTTACACCACCTTAAAGTAAAAATTTATGACAATGCCGTCATAAATAGCTAGTCTGTTTCTAATGCTCTTGCCCATGCTATTCTGCTTATGAAATATCTTGAAACTTTTCCTGTACTATAAATAAATCTTATAAAAGATAACACTATATTCTACAAATTGTTTAAAGGTTATATGTGTGCAATGAATAAAATCAAACGATTTACTTGAGTGAAAATAAACTTTAGTTCAAATAATGTACTTAGCTCATTTAGGTTAGCTAACTGCTATCTACCACTTCCCAAAATTAAGCAGTCATGTAAATATTAAAATAAGAGAAACTCAAAAATGTTATAAAACAAATAACTCAATTTAAAAGTGGACCTCAAAAAACCCCGCAACTATACTTCTTTTTTCCAAAGGAGACATACAAATGGCCAACAGGTATGTGAAAGGATAATCAGCATCACTCCTCATCGGGGAAATACCAAAACCACAGTGAGATGTCACCTGACACCAGTGAGAATGGTTTTTATAAACAGTCCCAAGACAATAGATGCTGGTATGAATGCAAAGAAAAAGGAACAGCTCGACAGTGGGACTGCAAGCAATACAACCTCTATGGAAAATTGTATGGAGAATCCTCGAAGAACTAAAGGTGTTACCATTTGATCCAGCAATATATACCATTACTGGATATTTATCCAAAGGAAAAATGTCATTTTATCAAAACACACCTGTACTTTAATGTTTATAGCATCATAATTCATAATCACAAACATGTGGAATCAACCCAAGTGCTATTCATGGGCAGATTAATAAAATGTAGTATTACATATACCATGGAATACTACTCAGCCGTAAAAATTGAACTAGTACCTTTTGCAACAATCTGGACAGCATTGGAGACCATTCTCCTAAGTGAACTAGCTCAAGAATGAAAAAAACAGCTCGATTCATAATTGTCAAGTCGTGGAAGCAACCTAAATGCCCATCAACCCTTGAATGGATCTACAAACTGTAGTATATGTGTACCATGGAATATTATGCAGCCATTAAAAAAGATGGATACTTTATATCTCTTACATTTACCTGGATGAAGTTGAAATACACTCTTCTTAGTAAAGTATTGCAAGAATGGAAAGATGAATATCCAATGTACTCTATTATATGGAATCAATATGTAAACAATTACATGTTCCTAAGAACAATAAAAGACTATTATAGTCCAGATTGGGGGCAGAGGGAAGTGGGAGGGGTGAGGGGAAAGGATGTAAGGCCAAGGAAGGGAGGGCATGAGGCAGGATCTCACCTCTGTGCACATTGTAAGGGTGTATAACACGCCCCCTGGGTGAGGGGCTCTTCTACAAATGGAACTTTGCCCTGGAAGTGAGAACAATGTAACCCAAATATTGTACCCTCATATTTTAAAAAAAGAGAGAGAGAGAAAACAAACACCACATGTACTCATTATTGAGTTGGACCTAACCCATCAGCACTCATGTGCACAGATGGAAGTAAAACTCAAGGGAAATAAGCAGGTGGGGGGAGAGAGTAGGGAATGGCTGAAATCATACTTAATGGATACAGTGTATTCTATCTGAATTGTGGGCATGCTTATAACCTTGACTCCAGTAGTACCAAAGCAATCCATGTAATCAAAACATCTGTACTGCATAATATTCTGAAATAAAAAAGAAAAAAACTCACAATGAGTTATTATCTCATTCTCAATATGATAATTATCAAAAGCTAAAAAATAACAGGTGTTGTTGAAGGTGTGAGGTGGCAAGGGTGTTGAGAAAAGGAACCCTTGTACCCTGTTAGTGGTATTATAAATTAATACTGCCATTATTAAAAAACATATGGAGGTTGCTCAAAACATTGAAAATAGAACTATCATACAATCCAGAAATCTTACTTCTAGGTATAATTCTAAAGGAAATAAAATCACTATCCTAAACAGATTAGCATTTTCAAGTTCATTGCAGCCTATTTACTTTAGAATTTCAAGAAAAAGAAAATGTAAGGGTGTTTGACTGGTCTGCCTTTCGGTTTTTTTTTTGGTTTTTGGTTTTTTGGAGACCTTTTCTAACAGTTACAACCTTTTAAATATTCTTAAGTCATCTCCAGTATGCTTTTCATGTCTTCCTGTCTGTTATGCTTAATAAACATTGACATTTGAAATAACTTACAAGATGAGTTGCTATTTTACTATTTTATTATTATATCTCTGTTTTAATGTTTACTATTTTATTATTATATCTCTGTTACTATGTGCTTCATAGGGATTTAATATTGTGTTATGTGGTGCAAAATTAAACCTAACATTCAGAAAAATATACACTTACGTGTATAAACAGTTACAAGGAAATGTGTTTAAATAATAAAACAATTTTTATTTTGAAAAAGTAAAATACTAGAAAAAATCTATATATAGTTAATAATTTCTATTCCAAGTTATAACTAATTGAAGTGGGTATTGTGTTCTGTATCCTGATAGAACACAACTTGGAAGCTTGCTCCTAATTTCTATCAATCCATGGAAGTATTCATTTGGACTACACGGTTACCTGTAATTTTTAGATGGGGAGATTTTACACCCAGATTTATGAATTCTCTTATGAATGAGATGTTCTGAAAGTTCTGGACCTGCTTTTCCCCTTCAATGTTTGTCCCTATAAATTGGACTTCAGAGGTATAGTCTATCATACGTGTATCAAGTTGCCATGATTCTCACCACATCTGTTTCTCAACTTTCGACAGGTTACATTTAACTACATTGTGTACCTGGTTCCTATAGGCATTTTATAGGCTCCTATAGGCATTTTATATATAGATATGTGCTGATCTCAAATATTGATCTGGTAGTGCTGAAAACAGCTGAATGTTACATTGGAAATATTTTGATAATCACTTCTTTCTCTGTCTTTATGAATTAAGGATTGAGCTGCCACTAAATGATGGCGTCTGCAGT
>CAUYRH010064324.1:0-17724 GCA_963574655.1 Perodicticus potto
GGGAGGGCAATTGGTGGGATCACACCTACAGTGCATTTTAGAAGGGAACTGGTGAAACTTACTAAATGTAGAATATCAATGTCTTCATATAGTGATTAAGAAAATGCCATGAAGGCTATGTTTAAGAGTTCGATGAAAATATTTCAGATTGTATATGAAGTCAGCACATTGTGCCCCATGATTGCACTAATGTACACATTTATGATGTAATAAAAGTATAAAAAAAACCAAAACATCTAGAACAAGGCTATAACCCAATTATAGCACAAGAAGACAGGGAAAGGGATAAGGGAAGGAAGGGGAGGGGGGAGGTGTGTGGAGAGAGGGTAAATGGTGGGATCACACTTATGGCGCATCTTAGAAGGGACATGTGAAACCCACTAAATGCAGAACACAAATGTTTTCATACAATAAACGAGAAAAATCCCATGAAGGGTATGTCGAACAGTTGGATAAAAATATTTCAGATTGTATATGAAGCCTGCACACTGTACCCCATGATTGCACTAATGTACACAGCTATGATTTAATACATAATAAAAAATTTAAAAAGCCAAACATCTAGAACAGACACTAAATTGTTTCCCAGGGAAACTTGTATATAGTAAATATTTTGCAGGCCATTGACATTGTCACCATTACTTGACTCGGCCATTATAGTATGAAAGTAGAACAAAGAAAATAGGTAAACAAATGTCTTTGGCTGAGTTACAATAAAACTATATTTACAAAAACAGGCAAAAAACTGGATTTGGCCTTTGAACCATGATTTGCTGACCCTTGATCTAGATGACATGTGCCTTTGACTTTGCTCATTTATGAACAACATTAAGTTTTGAGAAAATTTTTAGTCATAAAATAGATTCAATAGAACACAAAAGAAAATATTAAATGTGCTATTTATTTTCCAAAGAGAAAGAAAGAAAGATGTTTTAGTTACATGTGAACACTGTATATCCGTGTCTGAGGTCACCTTTGAGAGACAGAATGTGAGGGCTGAGTCGCATTTCCACTGAGCAGAGCCGTGACCGTGTGTCTTTGTTCCTATGTTCTCAGTGAGTGGCAAGACATTATACAGTTCACCTGGATGGGTTGAATGCATGAATACATTTAATGGTCCAGCTTGAACTGGCCCTCACGAAGTAGAGAGAAGGCTGAAAAGATTTCTGAGCAGAAGTTACAGATGAAAGGTAACAGTAACAATGAAAACCCAAGGGATCAAGAAGATGGCAGCGCTAGCCCTTCTTCATAAGGTACAACTATGCGGACCAGTTAGAAAAACTGTCAGCTACATGGAGGAGAAAAACAGATCTAGTCACAGCTAACGGTAAGGGCAGCCTTGCCTGGAAATATTGCAGATAACAGAGGATGCAGATAATGTGTAACTACCTGCATAACTAATCTAGGTGTGTTGAGACTTTTTCACCCCTTCTAAAGTAGAGAGGTACAAAGTCAAAACCACCTATACCACACCGTCCTCTGTAAAATCCTCCCTCTGCTTTTTATGTGTATATACACAGAATGAAAATCTCACCCCTCTTTAGTTCTTCTAGATTGTATTAGTATTTGCAGTAACCAGCTCCATGATGGTCCCCAAAGATGCCCCCTGCTGGCATCCACACTCACTGTACTCTACTGCGTCGTATGAGGGTTTAACCGGGTGACGGACTCCTAAAACATGGCATGTGGGCTGGTGTGTCACTTCTGAGCTAGCTCTGTGGCTTCTGCTCGTGTCTGTCTTCCTCTCTCTCTGCTCACTCGTCTGGAGGGTAGGTAGCTTCCACTTCATGAGGACACTTCAGCAGCTTTGTAGAGAGGCCTGTGCAGTGAGTCAGTAAGGCCTCCCCTCTGGCAGCCACCGGACTTAGGCGTCTTGAAGTAGAGTCTCCAGCCCTGCCACACTTGGCTGACATCTGACTGCAACCTCACCAGAGTCCCTGAGCCCAAGCCACGCAATTAATCTGCTGCCAAATTCCTGACCCACTAAAATTGTGAAATAATACATATGAAGTGTGTTAAGCCACTAAGTCGTAGAATTCTTTGTTATGCAGTGCAGATAACTAATACAATATTATAACTTACTGCAAAGCAAAATGCAAACTACTGCATAACTGTCTCTGCAATAATTTGCCTAATAAACGTCTCTTTCCTAAGGTGAGAATACGGTTTTTGATTGAATCACATTCTTTTGTCCCATTCCTCATTAAATTAAATTCACAAATTATTCTATAAAATTCCTCCCTACCTTTCAAAGCTTTTTTCACTTCCAAGAAGCTCCAGTGTGGTTTTCTTTCTCTTTTACAGGTCTATTCACCACATTGCTATTTGGGTTTTTTTTTCCCCCACATTTTGCTCAATAAGTTGAAATGCAGGCATCCTACGGGCAATCTGAGCTTCCTTCTCAGGCTTTCCAGTTTCTGCGTACTTCCCATTGCTAAGCATCAAACTCAGTAACAACATTTTATAACTAAAAAGGACCTTTGTACCGAAGCCCTAATATTTGAGGTCTAGAAAGAGTAAGCACCCTCCCTGAGCCCACACAGGGACAGGCCTGAAGCAGAGGCCAGGAATTCTCTTTCTCCACCTGATCCTCTTGCCACCTCCCCACTTTACAAGAAATGATGTTAGTGCGACAGTTAATAGGCTAAGGAGCCACAGGGACAATGACTGACTCGAAGTCCATGCTCTTTATGGCGTCCTTTAAGTCCTATCACAGCTCAGTTCCTGTTTATTATTTCTATCATGCTAAGTATTCCCATTTATGCAATAAGGACCAGCTTTTATAAAAAGAAAATAAAGAATACCAAGACCAGAGGAAGTTGCAGTCATGATTTATTTTAAGACCCTGGTTTTAAACAATGTTTCTTTTTCCAGATTTCTGGACAGTTTTGTCAGAGAACACTCCACCTGCCGGGTTTTTTTCCCTTGATCCTGGCTATGATTATGAGTAATGACTCCCAGCTGTCCTCTTTGTGGTGCAATCGCCCTGTCTGTGTACTTAGTGCCTGAGAGGACACTGCAGATATGGAAATGGGTGTAATGTACTATTCCAAATATACATATGGATATTTACATGCACCTTAGTAGGATTCCCACGGAGATGTTGCTCAGTTGGTGGGACAAGACGGGTCACCTGCTGAGGGGAGTGGATGCCCATATGGGGAACTGTTTTATTCATCTCTCGTTTGCTTTCCGTCTTTGATCAGGTTCCATCCAACTTCTTTTCTCATAGGAAGTGCTATAAGGTTGAAGGGCTTTTTGCAATGATTTCAACTGAATTGAGGGGGCAAAATGGAGCAGATCAGTCTGAATTCGCCATTTAAGAACCAGGGACAGATCTTTTAATTCAACCTACATAATGAATTATGAACAGTAGGTGTATTAGGATTAAAAACTAGTTGAAAAATTAAAAGAACGAATACACCCAATGATAACGTCTGAATTCATAGAGGAAAAGTTGTTCTCAATGTATTCTACATCGGCAATTTTCAAACATTTTTCTTCCATGTTAAAAATGCCATTTTCACATGTTAGGTAATATATATAGGAATATCCAGGATTTAAAAAAAATTTTTTTGATTAAGTAACATACTTTTTTCATTTCTTATTTATTTATTTATTTACGTATTTACTTATTTTTGGAGACAGAGTCTCACTCTATTGCCCCACGCATCAGCTTAGCTCATAGCAACCTCAAACTCCTGGACTCAACCAATCCTCCTGCCTCAGCCTCCTAACTAGCTGGGACTACAGGTGCCCACCATGACATTCAACTAATTTTTCTACTTTTAGTAGGGACAGAGTCTTGCTCTTGCTCAGGCTGGTCTCCAACTCTGGAGTTCAAGCAATCGCAATCCTCCTGCCTCGGCCTCCCAAAGTGCTAGGATTACAGTTATGAGCAACCATGTCCAACCTTAAGTAACATACTTTAAGATGCATAACCATCAATAAAATACACACATATGGAGTATGAGATTGGTTAAATAGATGACAGTGTGTTATCTGGCATTCCCAGGATGTCCATTTCAACTCTTCCTTTCAAGAGTGCAAATACAGCCAGGTGTGGTGGCTCATGCCTGTCATCCTAGCACTTTGAGAGGCTGAGGCAGGTGGACTGCTTGAGCTCAGGAGTTTGAGACCAACCTGAGCAAGAGTGAGATCCCATCTCTACTAAAAATAGAAAAAAAACTAGCTAGGTGTTGTGGTGGGCACCTATAATTCCAGCTAATTGACAGACTGAGGCAAGAGGATCATTTGAGTCCAAGAGTTTGAGTTTGCTATGAGCTGTGAGGCCATGGCACTTGACCCAGGGTAACAGGGTGAGACTCTATCTCAAAAAAAATAAAGACACAAAAAAACAAACATACAATAATAATGCAAGTTGAAATAAATACATAATGATAGTGTTTAACAAAAATTTTTGTTTAAATTTTGTTTTATGTTTTAATTCAACCTATATAGGTTTGTTATAACTTAAAGCAAAAGTATTTATAAACTTTGATTCTTTAAATATTAACAGTTACAACTTGCAAAAGTCTTCACTGCTGTCAACATAAGAGTGTAGATTTATACCTTTGGTGAGATCTATTTAACTACAAGACCTATTGACTTTTTAAGGAAATGGAATTAGATTAATACCTTGAAAGATATCGCTATGGGGATTTAAAAATGATTAGAAATTTGAATAGCTAACTGGGTCATTACATACCAGAAGAATTCATTGAGAACAGCACCATAAAGTGAACTGAATAAGTTTTAGAGTCAAAGTGAACTGGGTTCAAATATTAAAAATTTGTTGTGTCATCTACTCAGGATGTGAATATGAACAGGTGACTTAAATTCTCTAAGCTCCAGTATACTCATAAGTGAGGACAATAACTAAATATTTGTCATAAATATTAAATTAAATATCTTAAGTAAAGCCCTTTGCAGTTTCTTACTCATGTCAGCATCTAATATACATACTACTTCTCCTGAAAATCATTCAATTTTTCCCATGTTTGGGTTATTGTCTATTTCTGCTATAGGAGACTAGAATATGACACCCCAAAATATCACCAGAGGAGATAAGAATATACACCCCAAAATATCACCAGAGGAGATAAGAATATACCACCCTAAATATGGATCTTTCCATAAGGATTATTTTGAGCTCATTATTTTGGGAAACAGCAGACCGATAGAGGAAAAGCTCTGAAAACAGTATAAATTTTTGTAAAGGAAACTTACAACTATTAAAAAAATGAAAAACAAAAATCTCTATTTGTAAGTCATTTTCCCCCTCTGTACCAGGAAGAGAAAGGTGATTGACTCACGAGGATCTTATCAATGAAGACGGTACCCAAATCATTATACCAAAGCTTGCTCTTGTTTGCCCTGCTTTTTCAGCTTATGTTGTTATAACTTTCCTTCCCCATACTTTTCTTTCATTATTTTAATTGAAGATGTCAAGTAAGTTGGAGTTCTAGGCCATTTCTTGAAGATTTACTCTTTCTCTGAATTTCTTCCATGTATATATGTGATATATATGTTACAGAGGCCCCAGCAGAGAACTTCAAAGGGTAGAAGGTATTGGGGCTTGGAAAATGTATGGCACTTTTGCATGCTGACTGCTTTTAATTAAAGGACATTTGAAGGCCTCAGAAGCAGCCCCAGAAACAAAGTCTCTCTCATTTTCCTCTGCCTTTCTGCCTTTCACCCCTCAGCCTTTCCTGAAGCAAATCCTAAAAACCAGAATTCCTCTTCCCCGAGGTAGGTCATAGAAACTAGAACTCTTTTTCCCCCACAACCAGCTATAAAAAACAGAACTATTTCTCTAATCTTCCTCCACCTTTCTGTCTAGGACCTGGCTGTAAAGAACTTCTCTGACTTACCCTTGTCTGACTGTAGGTCTTAAGACCCTTTCTCACGGGATCCTACTCTATTCCCAGAAGGAAGGAATGTCTTACAGAGAGCCCAAGAGGAATCTGCACAGCCAGGCACTGCTGGTCTCCCCCATCAGTCTTCTATAGTTGACCATCCTTCTTTTTCTCATCTCCTTTCTATTTGGCTAGCCACTCTTCATGGAATCCAAGCATAAAAAGGAATGATGTCCCTTGGGTCATTGTTTCTTCATTCTGAAGACTCCTGTGTCTCATGAAACTCTTATGATTAAATAAATTGATTAACCATTCTCCAGCTAGGATGTCTTTTGTCATAGGACTGTCATCTGTAACCCTTATTAAGATGTGAGGGGTGAGGAAATGTATCACACTCTTTCCACCCCTACAAGGGAAAATGACCTCCCCTCCCCCCCCCACTGCTCAGCAGCAATTCCTATCCTTTTTTATGCTTTCCCAAGTATCATAGCACTCAGAAGACTGGGGACTACTTTACTGAGATTCTCTTACAGCGAGGATTCTGGATACAGTTTGGTTTTGCCAATGAGATGGTCTGATAAGAACTCTGGAGCGTGGGAGGATGATAAAGGCCACTTATCCTCTGACAGGAGGAAGGCCTGACAAGCCAATTCAGGGTGCGAACTGTTGCAAGGGCCCACCTCCCCCCGGCCCACTCCACTGACCCGCTGTGGTCAGTTCTGACTCGGCAGTAGTTTCGTGAAACTTCCTGATCGCTGAATGGTAACAGTAGCTTCAGGAACTCTGTATCACAGCAGTGTAGGAAAAAGAAAAAAACCCGAAACTCTGACATTTGCTTTTCTTTCTCTACCAATTATCTTATTAGCACCTGATGGAGTTCAAGACACACTACCCCGAAATATGTCACCCTGGCATTTGAAAAAAACAGCAGACGCAGAAAAGAAACTCACTTCGTAAAATCCCTGAAAGCTCTGCCATTCTATTTCACTATTTAAGAAAATATAAGCATTTGTTCTGCAGGGATTCTGTCCAAAATAATCTTCTCGCACTTACTATAAATATGTAAACCCCTGTTTCTCATTATGTTTGCTCTCTTTTCTGTCCTTACTGTGAATTTACATTATAATACGGCTATGCGCAACCATTTATAATTTCCTTGTCTTCGATTTCTCCAACAGTGAACAACACTGATAACTGGAGCGGAGATGGCTTAGGTAAGATACGGGGGACAGGCTTGATGTGAATCTGTACGTTTAGGGACTAGTTGGAGTGCTGGCCTGAGAATGTGTTTCAGGCAAAGCCTGGGATCAAGGGAAAAAGTGACATGTTCATTTAGTGATGAGTGGAATCACTATAGGTTGCCGTAAAGGAAATAGTACATGTGCCAACTATTACCATCGTTGGTCTAAAATTTGTATTCGGTCATGCTGCCTTAGGAGGAGCTCACAGCTGGGCGTAGCCTTCAGACCACAAATGGCCTAGGGGCCCTGTGTGCAAGTCTACCAAGCTCGCAGGTGATGCTGCGGCTGCGGCTCCGCAGAGCGCACCTGGACAGAGAGGATGCTTCACTTAATGAAAAGGAAAAGTAAGTTTACTTTGCAACTCTTCTCTACAGGGGTGAGATAAGCCATCGGACTAGTTTTTGAAGATAATAAAAGACAAGAGAGCAGTTGAAGGTTAGCCAATGGACAGGTATTGTCTGGGAAGGAAAAAGGCAAGAGGAACAAATTTAAAGTGAGATCAGATTCTTTGGAATTAATGTGTCTTTATATTATGAAAAGAAAAATTAAGTTAGGTCCAAACATACCTGTTCACTGTTTCTATTTGCATTTAAATAATGGAAATGCTTTAGAAAAGTGGATTTTAAAATTCTGCTTCCATCAATGGTTGTCATTTTGTGCCCTTATAGGATTTGATAAAAACTCTGTAGGAAGATCAGCTTCTCTCAGTCATGTCAAAATGAATCAAGGAGAAAGTACTCCCACATCTGGAATTAGCAGGACAAATAAAGAGTGAAGTGTCAGAACCTCACAGAGATGAGCAGTCAGGGGCAGAGTCTGAAGCAGTAACACTTTAAACAGCTGTCACACCTTCATTCTCTTTTGGACATTGGAAAAAGTTATTTTCTACACGATGTTAGCAAAGTCGTGCTGTGTTGCTGTTATAAAGGAGGATCTGCGGGCATCTAAAGAGCTCCGCCCCTTAAAAAGAAGGAGAGTCTTGTTTATTTTACATGTTAAATTGCTGAGGACTGGTGCTGGCGAATACTCCAAATAGGAAAGTGTTTAATAAAAGTAGCATGGTTAGGAATTGTGGTCAGTTGTTTGCTCCTTACCCTTAAACAATAGAATGCTTTTTTTTTTTTTCTGTAAGCAAGGTCTTGTGCCATAGTTAGAAGAATAATTGGTCAACTTTTGATTAATCGTGCAAGAGTTTGAAATCCGCACATGCTGGTGACATGCAAGTATGTTTTATCGACTAGAGGCCAAATGATGGCAAACTAGGGCAAGCCGGCTAAAGGCTAGTTAATTTCTTCAGACTGCAGATCAATATCAGAGCATAGATTTACATATTTACATATCAGACTTTCGCTGCAGTGATATCTTTCACTAAATATCAGGGTGCCAAAAAATGTATACGCATTTTAAGCAATCTTTTAGAAAGGTGTATACATTTCTAAATGTGTGGCACCCTCACATATTGCTGTAGTTTTTTAATTTTTTTTTCTCCCTCCTCCTTCTGGACCTAAATTGCTTACATGAATATTTTTTTTTACCTGTTATTCTGTGTGCGTGTTGGGGTTTCTTAATTAAATCATTAACACATAGATCATGCATACATTAATGCATTTATGGGTTACAATGTACTGATTTCATATAGAATTAGGAACGCTGACATCACACTGGTTAAGAAACCTACCTCCATGGTTTGTTCTAGATGTAACAACACAACCAGACAAGAAGTCCAGACAGAGAAACACATTTGCAGTAGTTTAGATATAGATTCAGCTAACACGAAGTTCCTTTTGAAATATATTTAATGGTAGGCTAATTTACAGAGAAATCTGAAATGAAGTCATTTTACTTTCCTAGTAACCTTACTATGTACCACATAAAGGCAGAAACGTTTAGGATGTATCGTAGCATTGTAAAATATTATTTAATCCTACATAGGACTTCAAATACTTTGTTTCTTGTGTCCTGATATGTTTAAACAATTTGTAAGTCTCAAGTAGAATTTGAGTACTATCCCCAAAGTACCTTGTCAAATTATTGCTCATTCTTTCCTTCGCACTTGCTTCCTTTCCTTCCTTCATCCCTTTTTCCTTTTCTCCTTTCTTTTTACAGTTTTTAAAAAACTGTTTATAAATGAAATCCCTCATGACCCTGATGGAAAATGAAAAGGAAAATACACGTAAGTATATTAGATGACAATTTCCTATAATGATAGTTTCATGAGTGGACCATTCTTCACATTTAACCATATTTTTTCAATGTTTGTATGCTAAATATTTTCTTTAAATTTTGTAGACAGTTCAAAAAAAGAGTAGAAATATGAAGTAAGGTTTTTTTTGAAATTATTCATTTTACATAAAAGCACATTGTTAACAAATTTAATGGACAATCCAGGTTTTCATTTTAATAGCCTAAATCACTTTTTTCCTGTGTGAAGTTTACTTATGTGTTACACATATTTAATCTTTTCAAAAACTTTATCTAGATTGAATTTTTTGAAATTGCAAATCAATAGCATTAGCACCCCCTAGTGGTGCAACAAATTTTAAAAACAAAGGAGTTCTGTCTACGTGACTCAATTTTTCATTCATTCCCTTTTTAATAATGTCTGTAATAATTTTAAATCTCCTATTTGTAACACATAGTTTCAAATATTTTCTTGCAATTTCCAAGTAAAAACGGGTAACATAAAGCAATTAAAAAAGTTACAAGTAATAGTTTCATTTAAAGAGAAAATGCTTTGTTTTGTATTTTTATAACATTTTATATCATATATTTCTCCCATCTTATGATAACAACAGCATATGCTCAAATCACTTAAATTAGTTTTAAAACGTAGAAACAATTTATCAAATTTGCATATGAATTAGTGGAGTTTGGATAAAATGCTAGCTCTGATTCAATAGGTTTGGTAGGACCTGAGATTCTGTATTTCCAGTTAAATTCTCCAAAGATACTAAGAGTACCAATTCAAATAGCACACTTTTAGAAAAAAGTAGATAGAAAGGGTATTTACATTTTTTTATATAAAGTATTTTCAAATATTAACATTCATAAATATTCTGTGTGATCAGATAAATAATAAATAGAAAGATGTCATTCTTTGTGAGATAGTTAAACTTTAACAAAAGAAATGGTTCAGTAAATTAATTGATGTGTGAGCATCTTATTACTATTTTATGTGAATAAGTTCACAGAAAATTCCCAAGCTATACCTGTGGGTTTCTTTTATGCCTTTCTGATGTAGAAAGGGAAAAACAAAAAGTTATTTTGATAGGTATTCTAAATGTAATATTATCTTTCAGATTTTCACAGAAATCGTTGCTTGCATTAAAAATCCATCAGCAGAAGAATACTGACCATAGAACTTTTATCAGCACCAAATGTTCCAGAAACAATGCATCTAGCACACACACTATTTGGCACACAATAAAAAGCCAATACATTTTAGCTATCACTATGTCATTCCATCAAATGCTATATTCAAACAAAGCCTCCAACTATAATATATATTTTCAATGATGTTGTGGACAATTATATTGAAAGAACTGTGGCTAAGAAAACATACTAAATGTAACTTCTTCTCAGGGGCACCTGGCTGTCATCTGTGACTCCAAAGGCCATTTTGGACTCATGGTTGTAATGACTTTTCTCCACTAATTTTGCATTGTATTTAGAAGAAGGAAAAATCTACTTTAATGCTAGCTAAATACATTTCTTTATTGTGTTTTATCCTTTCCCACAGAACATTTAAAGCCTTGTATCCTCAGGGAAGAGTTACTTTTTCTGTTTAAATACTTCCAGATAATTATAATTACTCTACTTATCATTATTGCTGTAGACACAGATAGGTATCATACAGAATGATGCACGTGTGTGTGTGTGTGTGTGTGTGTGTGTGTGTGTGTGTATAAAAAGAATATTTAATACCTAGCATCTTGAATATGGAGATAGGAATAAAAGCAAGACAGGTTTTAGGAAACTTTGAGATTGGCAGCCATTTTTGGTGTTCCAATAATACAATTTTATTAAATAATAAATGGAAAAGGGGGGAAAAACCCTTACTAGCATTATAACATAATGTCAATTCATCATAACAAAGTAAGCATGTATGATCTTTCAATTTGTCCAAATTAGGAAATCAAAGTTTAAAGGGAGAAATAATCCACCCTGTCACTAGAAGACAATGACAACATTTGATTAAATCCCAAACAAAATGACAGGCTCCTAAAGACCAAGATCAACAGCTCTTTAATGCAGGTAGACCCTTGAAGGCACATGGATGGTGTTAAGAAGAATCATTACATTGCCTCTGTTTACTCTGAACACAGGACTCCATTGAAAGATCACCTAGTGGCCATACGAGGGGCTCGACATTGCAACCTTGAGACAGATTCAAGGTGAGCCATCATTGTGCATGAGCTCTGAAGATGATACACCTTTATTCTGACAAAATATCTTTTTTTCTCTATTTAAACTGTTTCATAAGATGAAAAATAAGTCCAACTCAAACGCCTATTTCAAACTCTTGTCCAATGTACCCCTGCAGTCTGTGACACATGTGGAATTGCAAATATGAATAGGCAGTAACATAACACAAATACTTCAGGAAGTGACAGCATGAAGGATTCGAAAACTACACTGTTTATAGGGCTAAAAGTAGCAACATAAACTAAAGAGTAAGAGCCTGACAAAAAGAGTGATTAGGAAGTAGCTAGCATAAATTACTTTTCGTTTTAGATATTTATTTTTACACTGACTAACGTATAGAACTATTTCATTGACATTTTAATAAAATTCACCAAGAATATGAATGCATCACATTAGCTGTCTAAGCCGTATTTCTAAGCAAAAAATTATAAACTAGTGATTCTCTTGTGCCTTTCTCCAACTTTTAATGGCTTCTTCCTCTGCAGACTTATGATAATTGACATAGAATCATCATTATGAGTTTAGATTTCACATAAACTTCTTACTTTACTTAGAACAGTTTTCAACCGTGGAGTTAATATTTGTTCAAATTTTGGTACAAGTGAAAGTAAGAAACTTACTTGAATCCCTAATTGTTTTTGAAGATGAAGAAATAGTTCACTGAAGAACCCTTAGTAAGCACAGAGATTCTTCCAATGTGGACCTATTTCAACTACTTCCTACTCCTGAAGAAATTACCACTGCTGTCAGATTTTTGACAAATAAAACTACAAAATCCAGTAGAATTTCAAATAAGATCTTCTAGAAGTAGAACAATAGCATCTAATGCACATGTTTGAGTTTATGTGAAATGGAAGACAATTGCCTATGCTCAGTATTATATGTAAGACAGAGTGTAACTAGTATTGTTACTCTTATTTCCACTATAGTAAGATACTTCCTAATTCTATATGATCTGCAAGAAGTACTGTCTCCTTTTCAGTTCCAAAAATTTTAAAGCACAGTGAGGAACAACAGAGATGACCTTTGTTGTGCACTAAATTTTTAAAAATTGGGGAAAGATTCTGACTTGTAGACACTGGATAATATTCTTATTTTAATTTTGTGAACAAAAGGAAATGGTAGTTGCCAGGTGCAGGGGCTCACGCCTATAATCCGAGACTCGGGAGGCTGAGGCAGGTGGACTGCCTGAGCTCAGGAGTTGGAGACCAGCCTGAACAAGGTGAGACCCTGTCTCTACTAAAAATAGAAAAACTAGCTGGACGTTGTGGGGGGTGCCTATGGTCCCAGCTACTTGGGAGAATGAGGCAAGAGGATTGCTTGGGCCCAAGAGTTTGAGGTTGTTGTGAGCTGTGACACCACGTCACTCTACCCAGGGCAACAGAGTGTGATTCTGTCTGAAAAAAAAAAAAAAGAAATGGTATAGCATATATGATATCTCACGTAGGTAATTTCTGATTGAACAATGATATTCACAGACTTTCACATAATCAGGAGACAGATAATAAACCAAGGTAAAATCTCTATAATTTATCATAACACTTTTTACCATTTTTCTCAGTGTCTCGGATGAAAATAAATTTCTCACCAATGAAATATTTACCTGTTACTATAAAATAGCAGCTAATATCATTGAAAAACTGGTACAAAATTAAAAATATTTGATGTACTAAGTTACCAAGTAATAAACTACATTCAGCAGAACACCAGTTTTACTGGATGTAACTGGTATTACTTGAAAAACAATTCAATAGTCAAATAACTTTGAGATGTGTTGGGTAAATAAAATTGAAATTGGCTTCTTAATTATGTAACTTCTCAGTGCTTTTGATCACCAGATGCACAGTGAAAAGCTGTGAGACAGGAAATTAGTAAATACTTTTACAAATTTATTTGACCATAAACTTTTTTCTTAAGAAACATCTTGTAAAACTAATATTTTATGAGATACATTTTTGATGTCTAATACATACTCAAATGACTAAACTTAAGTTTAAGGGGGATCGATGTAAAATTACATATTTAAATTACATGCAAAAAGGTCAACCAAGTGAATGACCAGAACTGCCATAGCAGTTCTGTACGAGCCAGGAATGTTAGTGTTTTGAGCACAGAAAACCCAAATGCAACACTAAGTATCAAGCAAGACATATATTCCATAGTACAGCTGCATTGAACAATTCGATAGACGCCATTCACACATGTATTCTGTGTGGAAGCACGTCCTTTGAATATGAATGTATCACATTAGCTGGAAATCACTCGAAGAGTTTTCAGTGCCAAACCTAAGTGTCCAAAAGATAGAAGATAGTGCACTATATTGTCAGGCTGTCACAAATTGTCCTGGACATCACTTTGAACTAGAACAGGCCTCTGTCAGCTATTACTTTAACAAACAAGCACAAAATACTATTTGCATACAACTAATATATGTGTCTTTCTCAGGCTCTGCAGGTCAGTTGGGACGAGAGCTGCTGCTGATCTCAGCTGGGCACAGCTGCAGACTGGACCTGGGTGTCTCCGTGTGTTCCTCACTCTCTCTTGGACCAGCTACAGCTGGTGCGTGGCTGCTCATGGTAGTGACTCAGATGCACAAGGGAAGTGGGAACATAGTGGCTTCTGGAGGCCTGCTTTCGGAATGGACACCCTTCCATTTCCACCCACGTTTCATTCACCAAAGCAAGTGATAGGCACAGACTAAATTCAAGTGTTGGGGAGAGCAGCATATTCTGTGCTTAACAGGAGGAACTACAACACATAGGTAAAGGCGCGGGTGCAGCGTGGTGTAGACATGAAGGCATCACAGCCTTCAGCTAGAGAAGGTCATGAACAGAGGTCTGGGATGGAGAAAGCCCTAGAAAACCAGGGCACTGTGGAGCAGTTGAAGAAAGTGAATATGCTTAGCAAAAGGAAAAAAGACTTGGGGAGCCATGGAAATTCTCCCCAACATTTACAATGGCTAAGTCTGAAAGAGAGCTTGAAATTATGAAGAGGTGCCTCAGGAGGTTGAAAAATAATAATAGAAAGGGAAAGTCAAGCCCTGATATAAAAAACCAAGTCATGTGCTATCATTATCCATGATGTTTGGGAACATATAAAATCTGTCCGAGTCAAAGTGGCGATTATCATATCCTGCCAAGCTTAGCATTTTCAGGAACCAGACAGCAGGCATAAAACCCAAACATATTGTTTATGGGGCACTAAAGTGCAATAATCAAATCTCGGCAAATAGAAGTAAAACACGCTTAAGAGTACCCCTAAGTATAGTTTCATGCAGTGCAATATTTCTGTAACCTGCTAAGAAACAAAAAAACCATACACACAGATAAAATTGTAGGTAAGTGAAAGGGAATATTTTTTCCTCGATCATCAGTATTAGGTTAACATATACATGTATGTGGATATGTATATGTGTGTAGTCTGAAAATTGTATTAAAATATACATATTTATACACACTAGAAATAGTGATTATAATAACACTGCAACATGGCTCCAAAAAATATTTATGTATTCATGGGGTGGAAATGTCAGATGGATGGTGTAACATGCATACCTCTTATATTTGAAGACATCATTAAAACTCACTTGGAAAGACCAATTGTCACCAAAAAGTATTAAGAATTGGGCGGTGCCTGTGGCTCAAAGGAGTAGGGCACTGGCCCCATATACCGGAGGTGGCAGGTTCAAACCCGGCCCTGGCCAAAAACTGCAAAAAAAAAGTATTCAGAATTTATTTATTTGAAATACAATGTATACAGAGGATACCAAAAACGTATATACATTTTATAAAAGGAAAATGTGTATTAAAATTATTACACAGAAGTCATATTTGACTTCTGCAATTATAAGAGGTGCTCGAACATACTTTATATTCACCTTTCTTATTGGCATATATTGAGCATTATAATTTTAATACAGTTTTTCCCTTTCTTAAAACGCGTATACATATTTTGGAATCAGCTGTATATAGAAAATTATGTGCTACCTAAGGGCATTTCGGTCAATGACGGATCACATATAAAACAGTGGTCTTATAAGATCTTAATACCCTATTTTTATTGTATCTTTTTCCTCTTAGACATGTTTATATGCACAAATACTTTTCATTGTGTTACAAGTGCCTACTGCAATATTCAGCGTAGTAAACGCACAGGTTTGCAGCCTAAGAGCAGGAAGCTGTATCACACAGCCTCCGTGTGTGGTCGCCTACGCTATCGAGGTTTGTGTAAGCCATGCTGCAATGTTCACACAATGTCAAAGTCACCTACAGACATGTTTCTCAGAACAGATCCCTGCCCTTAAGGGACACGTGACTGCATATATTATTTCACATGTATCGTTGTTAGTCTTCAAAAGGCTACGCTTGCCTGTCACAGCAGACAAGACTCACTCAGTCAACATGTTCATATACTGAACTCAACGTGAGCAACAGAAGTGAACACCCAGGCATCACTGGCACTAAAATATAAAGAGAGGGCCGGTTTGCAACTTCCCTGTGCTTCTTCATACTGTTACGTAAGTGCCACCTATTTATAAGTCATGATAGACAGGCTTGAACACCAAAGAATTTTTCCTTGCCTCTTTTTTATACATTTTTTTCTAATTTTTATTTTTTTGAGACAAAGTCTTACTCTGTCACCCTGGGTACAGTGCCATGGTGTATCACCATCATTCACAGCAACCTCAAACTCTTGGGTTCAATGATCCTCCAGCCTCAGCCTCTTGAGTAGCCGGGACTGCAGGCGCCCTCCACAATGCCCAGCTAGTTTTCCTGTTTGCGGGGAAGACGGGGTCTCGCTCTTGCTCAGCCTGGCCAGACTCTTAAGATCAAGTGATCCTCCTGCCTTGGCCTCCCGAGTGCTGGGATTGTGGGCGTGAGGCCCTGCGCCCACCCTTTACCTCTTGTGTATACCTATTCACCAATACGTGGACACCCACTTAACACTCAGCTCTCCCACCGAAAAACATCACAATAGGCACAGCGGGCTGAAGAACAACTGTGAAATTATCTTACACACAGTAGGTGCTCAGGACCTATGTTTAGATGATGAAATGATAGAGCCTTCCCACTAGACTTGCTACTGAATTTTCTCCTGTATCATCTTCAACTTCAGGGCAGTACGAATGAACCAAAATCCCACTTGACTGCAAAGGTCCCAAAGGGTAATATGCTTCTGGGGAATTAAAAAAAAAGGAGACAGGCCAACAAACAAATCTGGCATAGTGATTAAATGGCCTACGAGTAGCCAAGGCACAAAGCATCTCTGCTCTGCAGAGGGCGAGGCTTTAGATGTTTAGTTCCCAAGGGTGGGCACGTTCCTTCCTCCAGAGTTCTGGTCTTCTCTGCGGGATAGTGCTGCTTCCCAACAATTCCCTTGAATGGTCATAACGTCTTCCATCAGCCTTCACGATCAGTAGAGGGCGACGCAATTGCCCACTCCATTCTCTTGAGTAGAGGAAACTCCGTTGTTCCAGGATTCTGTGCTAGATACCTAGTCTGCACCATCTCCTTTAACACTTCTGACCATCTGTGTAGGTATTCTGTCATGATGTCCAATTTAATGAGACGATTCCAGGAGGTAAGTTGGCACTTCTCATACTTCACGTACACACATCTGACCATGGGATCTTGTTAAGATGTAAATTATGCATCAGCAGCTCTGGGGTTGGAACTAAGATTCTGAGTTGCTTGCAAGCTCCCAGGTGAGGACTATGCTGCTGGTTCAGGAACACCCTTTGAATAGCAAGAGTCTACAGACTTATTTCATGGGGCTTATACTGAGGGTAAAGATTTGAGCCAGTGTACTGGTTTTGAAATCTGTATCACTGACAGCAGGCCCTGGTATATTTCAAGCTGTGTAGAGTTAGATAGGAGAACTTCAGCTAACACTGAATGCATCACAAACACGTATAATGAAGTCAGTTTGCATTTTTTGTATTAGCATGAGGGTTGTCCTCTTGATCAGGACAACATCAAAGCCAGATTGCTGAATACTGACAATCTTGGTGGGATGTGAATGTCCCATTACTGTTCCGATCCTTGAGTGTGTTTGCACTTTAACTAGGTTATGAGGGAGGGTTGGGAAGCTGTATAAGGATGAGAAAAAAATATATATATATGCATATATATATGGAAATTAGGGTAAACAATGAAAAGCATCCCACTTTTTTTTCTTTTTTTGAGACAGAGCCTCAAGCT
>CAUYRH010064327.1:0-10763 GCA_963574655.1 Perodicticus potto
ATTACCCATAACTCCCAGTGCCAGACACATAGTAGGTCCTCAAACATTTTTGGAAGAGCCAATAATAACTTTTTAAAAATCCGACAACAGGGCTCAGCGCTTGTGGCTCAACAGGCTAGGGCGCCAGCCACATACACCTGAGCTGGCGGGTTCGAATCCAGCCCGGGCCCGCCAAACAACAATGACGGCTGCAACCAAAAAAGGGCCGGGCGTTGTGGCGGGCGCCTGTAGTCCCAGCTACTTGGGAGGCAGAGGCAGGAGACTCGCTTGAGCCCAGGAATTGGAGGTTGCTGTGAGCTGTGATGCCACTGCACTCTATCCAGGGTGACAGCTTGAGGCGCTGTCTCAAAAAAAAAAAAAAAAAAATCCGACAACAGGAGTTATGTTAGCACAACATGTTTGGTGCCCAAGCCAAACAATGTTACTAAAGAGTCCCTCTATCCTTTGTTGAATGCAAAATAAACAGCGAGTCTGTCCTTGCCTCTCTTCCTAACATAAGCACTCCTGTGTGACTCATGGATAGACATGGGGACCATCTGCATTTTGTCCGGGCTTTTCATGATCACTTGAGCTCTTCTCCCTTGAGATCCAACACCAGGGAACAGTTGCTGCACTGATCCTCTGCACACAGTTAGAAGGCTTAGCTGAGCGGTATTATCTGTACACAGCATGAGGCACGCTGTGTTAGCGAGTCTGGCCACACTGTAATTATCCCCTTTGATGATCCAATCAGGAATTCTCAGTTTAAGAAGCTGCCAAAGCATTCTGAACCTGTGACTTCCGACTGGGAGGGAAGGCATCTCAGCAATTTCTGTTCCTCAGCTCTAGGCATTAGAGGCCAGAGAGGGTAGGGCAGGAGACAGGGTGGGGATGGCCTGGAAAGCTGAGGTCATACTGACACACCAGAGCAAAAAGCCTGTGGTCCGTGAGGGCCTTCCTCCTGTAAATCAAGAATTTTGCAAGGCTGCTGGAAAAATCTGTTTCATTTTCCAGGCTAGAAGCACTTGGGTAGGAAACAGAGGCTGCTTCTTTGGTGACCCGGCAAGCCTGGCCGCCAGCTTCCTGCAAGACATCTGCTCAGTAGCCAGCCCCTCTGAGCCAGTAGCTCCTCTGGCCCTGGTGGGGGAGAAAAGGACCTGAGAGGCCACAAGCCAGCGTGTCCTAAGCCATGCCAGACCACTGTCCACCTCGCACCCTGGACCTGGTTGCTTTTCCCCTCAGCAGTCATCACCACAGTAACAGGGTAATGATGCTTGACATTGACTTTCTCCACTGCTAGACGGTAAGCTCAGAGCAGGCAGGAATGCCCATTTCATCAACCCCTTTATTCTCACGCTTAGCAAAGGGTTTGATGCTGCACTAAAATATTTATCACTGCGCTAAAATGTTTATCAAGTGAAATAAACAGATCCTTGGCACCAGCCTCCTGGGATGGGGTGGAGGATTCCTTGGTGTGGACCACCTAGCCTGGCTGAGGTGACTCACATGAACCATTCAAGCCCACTGCAGAGCCAGACTGGACATTGCCTGCCCCATCCTAGTCATGTCACCAGACCGTCTTGAACAGAGGATCTGCTTAACCAGAGAGGCTTCCTGGGGCCCAGCTCAAGGGCCCTCCTTCCTCCACGTGGCCATTTTCCCACTGGCCGCTCCTCATTCATCTCTCTCTTCTCCAGACTACCACACTGTCCATTCATTTACTGCCTCTAAAACAAATGATAAGGCTCCTCATTCATTGTATAATCTAGCAAATAAGTAAAATGTTATTTATTTCATCTCACAGATAATTAAAATGTTATTTATACTTTTCAAAGGATTGTATGTGTAATGCCCTGGCCAGGAACCAAGTTCCTAGATTTACCAGATGTGCACAAGTCCACATATTTGTTCTGTCATCCACACAAGCACTTGATTGCATTTTAGGTGCTGTGACCTATTTTTATTGGGAACACAGGCATCTTAGAGCTAAGATGTGCCCCTTGTGTTCTCTTGTGTCCCTTGTGGTGGCCAGGAAGCCCTGGTCGCATCAAGGACCTTAGTGAACAGAATCACAGAATGTGAGCACAAATGGCATCTTACACATCCTTTTGTGAAGTGGGAGAGACAAAACCAAGGACAGTGACACCTGACTGCCCGCTGGACAGTTCAGCAAGATGAGGATCAGAGGCTCTAGGCTTCCCTGTGGTTCTTTCCTCCTCGACTGGAGTCTGATACAAACTACCTGCTTGTTACCATTTCTCTTCTTATCATGGAGGGTTCCTCTTCTATATTTAGGCTTGGAGGGAACACCACCTTCAAAACTGCACAGAGATGAACACAGACTCCCTTTCTTTTCTGAACCACCCAGTGTGACCTGTTCTACCTACTCTCCAGGTGCCTGTGTGTGTGGGTGTAGGTATAAGACTTCTAGCTAGGAAGTGCATAGACTTTTCTGGAAGTCTTTCTAGAGACCGTCCTCTTCTGGACTCTAGGCCTCCACCCCCTGGAGCCCCCAGATGACACAGAGGAAGCTGTTGCTGGGAAGCAACACTGAAACATTTGGCAACTGACTGTGACTTATAAAAACCTGGACTTCTGGAATTTAAAAAATTCACAGCAGCCGCAGTCCCTGTTGGCCAAGAGGAGAAGAAAGGGCTTTTTCAGGTCTCAGAGTCTTTCCAGGAGAATGTGAGCCAGCAGAGGGTGGGGGACCAGATTCTCCTCTCCCCTGGAAGGGGAGAATCCCCTGGCTCTGTCCTTATCATTCCTCTCTTGGCCCCTGAGGTCCTTTGGATTTTTCCGATCAATTCTGGTAACTTAACTGCTTTTTGCAAATGAACCTTAAAAATGGGTAAGGAAGAAGGTGAGCTTGGGGGTGGGGTGAAGAAAAGAGAAAAGAATGTTCCCAAAAGTTCCCTGATCTAATAACACAAGGCTCCAGCCACGAGCTTCCTTCGAGCACATGACTACACAACGTGCGGCGCAGCCAGAGAGCAGGTTTGCCCAGCAGGGCATCTGGATTTGTCATCTCTCCTTATCGAATGCTTTTTCCAACTTGTCCACCCGCCACAGACAGGAAACAAAGCCTCTTGATTTAAGAGCCTCTGAAATCCGGGGGTGGTGGGGGGAGTTGTCTGGAACTCTGTTTTCTGAGTTTAAAAGAGATTTGCTTATTTGGAACCAACAGTATTTCTATTTCCTTATTTGCTCCCACTTACCTCCTTTTAAGAAAGTTGTGAGGACTGACCTCATTTGCTTCCTACCCAGCCCAACTTTGGTTTTTTGGTATGATGCCCAGAGACACAAGAAGGGTCGATCACTCCAGTCATGCAGCTATTAAGTTCTAGTCCCCAATGGGGCTGGAACACAGGGGCCCTGCCTTTGACTTTCGGGTCCAAAACTGAGAACACACAGCAAGCTATGATGGTACAGCCTGTCTCAGAAAAGGGGAGAACTGGGATGGATTTCCGGGATGGCACAAGGGCAGTGAAGCAGTGGGGGGCTAACATAACATAGCACACAACTTCATAGCCTGCAAAGCACCTTTATAGAAATCATCTGGTTTTCCCCCTACAGCATGTATAAGACTACCCTGTAAATGATGAGTGAAAACTGTGTCATTTTGATGGAGAAACCATCGCCACTGGATTACAGAGCATCCTGGCCGGAAGGGACCAAATCCAACCCGCTCAACGCTTGTCCAGTGTTCTGGCTGCTGCTTTGCGGGTTGCTTAGGGTCCAACCCTGTGAACCTTCCCTGGTGGGCAGGGTCGTTCCGATGATGAAGGTGTGATTTTTCCCTGCTTTGGAGGGGAATTTATGAAATGCCAAGGAGCCCCCAAGCAGAGGTAGAAGGCATTCGGGGAAGCACAGTGAGCTCATTAAGTGAAATTCCATCAGCCGGGCTCCAGGGCTCAGTGACTCAGATGCCTCTGGCATCCCACAGTAGGATGGACTTGGTCTTGACCAATGCTGTTTTCTTCCACTCTCTGCTTGGAGAATTCCAGTGTGCTGTGAAGGAGGCACAAGCCTGGGAGGGCCCTCTGCAGTGGTGTGTGATCCTTCCTTCATCTCCAGGAGTCAACGAGGGTGAATGTTATGCGCAGAGGAGGCGTGGGAAGGGGCAGCGATGGCCTCATCCCATTTATCAGCCCGGCGGTTTATAGCTGGGGTCACAGGTCATGGAGAAAGCATTCACTGACCTTCATTTATGGCTACCGTTGAACTTGCAGACCCCAAACTAGGGGAAGTCAAGAGAGGGCTTTAACTCTCACACTTTGGTGTGGAAGAGTGAAGAGTGCAAAACCCACACCTGGTTTCAAGGCCAAGGTTATGAGGGGCCAAGAGTGGAGGCAGGGAGTGAGCTCAAGCACACAGTGCACACACCAGTTGGCATCCCTTGTCCGTGTGTGTGTATGTGTGTGTGTGTGTGTGTGCACGCGCTCTTGTGAGCACTCAACATACGTGTGGTGTCAGTTTACTCAGTTGTGGATGCTGCCAGTATCCAACTGGGGCTCACCTGCCATAGGGGATGGTACGTTTTCATAGACACTGAGTAACAGGAGTTCCTAGAATTTGGCTATCACCTTAATCCCACTTCCTTTCCCACGTAGGCGACCAGACCGCAATACTCCTGGCAGCAGGTCATCCAGTTGGCTCTTGAACTCCTCCAGGGCTGAGGAGCTCGCCATTAACTAGAATAGAGCAACCCACTGTGGGGCTTCCACTGAGCTGAAATCACCTCTACTACCTGCCCCTGTGTCTTAGCTCTTGGAGTTGGAATAAATTACAAAAACTCTTCTGCACAATAGTACTTCAAATATTTGAAGAGAACCAACATGTCTCCTCCTAATCACTTTCCTTGACCCTAAATCTTTAGTTCCTCATATAGCATGAGTTCCAAACTTGTCTCCATCCTGCTGGCATCTCCTCTGGGTGATGTGGGTAAGTGCTGGATCCAGAACTGCTTCCTGCATGCAGCCAGTTATTAGCCCCAAAAAGCAGAGTTTAGGGAAAAAATTCTGTCAGTAACACAGTTCACATTCATTTTTTTTTTTTTTTTGAGACAGAGCCTCAAGCTGTCACCCTGGGTAGAGTGCTGTGGCATCACAGCTCATAGCAACCTCCAACTCCTGGGCTCAAGCGAGTCTTCTGCCTCTGCCTCCCAAGTAGCTGGGACCACAGGCACCCGCCACAACGCCCAGCCATTTTTTGGTTGCAGCCGTCATTGTTGTTTGGTGGGCCCGGGCTGGATTCGAATCCGCCAGCTCAGGTGTACGTGGCTGGCGCCTTAGCCCATTGAGCCACAGGCGCCGAGCTGTTCACATTCATTTTCTTAGCAGCCTTATCATACTCTTGGCCTTTACTGAGCTCTTAGTCAATTACTGCCCTCAGAGACTTTTTTTTTTTTTAGTCACTTTCCCTAAACCCTGTATTCTTGTGGCTGATTTTTCTTTTTTTGAGACAGAGTCTCACTATGTCGCCTTGGTAGAGCGCTGTGGCATCACAGCTCACAGCAACCTCAAACTCTTGGGCTCAAGTGATTCTCTTGCCTCAGTCTCCCAAGTAGCTGGGCCTACAGGGACCCGCCACAATGCCTGGCTATTTTTTGGTTGCAGTCGTCATTGTCGTTTAGCAGGCACAGCCGGGTTCAAAACCGCCAGCCTCGGTGCATGTCGCTGGTGCCATAACCACTGTGCTATCGGCGCTGAGCCTCTTGTGGCTGATTTTTTCTCCCCCGTGAACATTAATCTAGGACCCTATATCCATCTCTCACATTATAAGCTTGGGCCTATGATGTCAGTCTGCTGCAGTTTGTCTGAATCTTTGTTCCATCATTTTTTCATCCTGGCAATTAATTCCTCCTAGTTTTATATCTCCTATAAATTTTTTCAATATGCATTTTAGTCTCCATGATAATTCCTGATACATGGTGGGGAGGCAGGAGGAGGATGGCAGGGCCACTGGAGAGACCATCCACGGTGTTCATACTCATCAGTCAGCAGTCTGCTGCGGTATCACTGGTCAGCAAGCCGTGATTCCACCTAACTGCACATTCACCAAAGCTGCATCTTCCTCCTGTCCACAAAAATTCAATAGGCAGCATTTCTGGAGCTCGGAGGAAGGATTCCATGATTTCAGCTACTGACACAGGCTATTCCATGAGGCACTTTGGAGAAACGTCTCGGTATCCCACAAACAGCCCCTTGTAGGTGGCCTAGGCGGCTCCCTACCCACCAGCCCAGCCCTGCCAGTAAGCATGAGCCTTAGCCATAAAGACCTGGATGCAAAAACCTTCTGGCAACTCACAAAGGTTCTCCTCAGACTTCCTGAGGTCTAGACCCTTTCATGACCTACTTTTAGTAGCTACCAAAAGGAAGAAGTTATGACCTACTTTTAGCAGCTACCAAAGGAAAGAAGTTATAGGGCACTGATCATCAATGAAAGTTCCCTCAGGGTCTGTGGTTGGGCAAGACAGCTCCGCCCTGGCTCGTGGTAACCAGTCTGATCTGTGTGACAGCAAGAGGGAGGCCTTCTAGGAAAACAGAGCATGGCAGCCACTAGATGTCTCCGAGGTTGCCCTTTCTGGGTTTCTGTAAATTCACTAGGGTCTATGCTCCCGGTCTGAAATGATCTCCCCAGACCACTCCCACTTTCCCCAAGCCATGCCTCTTATCTTGGCAGGCTCTTAGGGCCGGAGAACAAACTCCATGTTTTCTTTCTCCACTGCTGTCCCAGACCACAATTTGCACTCAACAAATGTGCAGAATGCAGGTAGACACTAAGCTTTCCTATCATGGAACTCCCCTTTCCAGGGTAAGAAAGTTCGCTTCAACTTTTTCAGTCTTTTCTATCCTGATTCCACACCATTAAGGGTCTGCTTTTGATAAGACCCATCTCACGTCCCCTATAAATGTGAAACCCTGAAACTGGCACGAGGTAGGTATTCAATAAACATGTATTAGTGAAGTGCCACTCACAGAGTCCTTTGTCCAAAATCATTTCTTCTAGTGGCAAATGAGTCTTCTCATTTTCTTGGCCTTAAACCCACAGGCATTCCAGCCTTCCCTCCTTTTATTCAAACCATCAATGACGTTCTTGTGCCAAGAAGCCTGGGTCTTCACTTGATACTCCAAGCGGACTATCCTGAGGTTCTAGGCTGATTAGAGGCCCATGAAAGATGTTACAAATAGGCTCAATGACCTATGAGGCTATGAAGGAATGACTTGCTCCTGGGTGCCTCTCATAGCTGTTTCCTTTACTATTTTCTTCTGGGAGATCCTCCACCCAAGAGGCTAATGATCTCTGGTTTGCACTTCTGGGGAAAAGGAAATCTCAGAGTTGGTGATATTGTTCCTATTAGGTAGGTTCTTAGATTTTTATCAGTTGGATTCAATGAAGAGTAAGACACAGCCCCTACCCGCTCTCTGGGAGCTTCCAATCTCATGGGGGAGATGAGACATGTCTACATGAATACCAATTATTCTATGTGAGGTTACAAAGAGTGCAGACAGAAAGTTTTGTAAAACTGGACTAGACCAATGCCCCCTCCAAATCGTAAACTTTGTGCTAAAGCGACGTTGTCACGAGTGACTGAACCCTAAATAAATTATTATGGACTCCATGATAATCTCTCTACTTAGTGCCAATCAAACAGCAGATTAGAAGAGTTCCACTGAAGTGGTCTCGTCCTTCCAGCTGAGAGCAGGCTGCAAAGTCTCTCCCACGCTACGGAGCAGGCATGGACGTGTTCCCAGTGTGTGGTGTGTTCTAGGAACACGTGAGGAAAGAGCAGCTCAGGGTGAGTCATGACAGGAAAGACCACAGTCTGGGCAGAGCCTCCTCTGGAGCCCAAGTCACCTTTCCTCCCTCAGAGCTGGGGTCAGCGGGAGGCCAAAGCAGTGACAGCTCCTGGACCGGGCTTCTTGGCCAAGGCCTGCATGTTGCTTGAGGACAGGAGTCTTGTTTGCTGAGTCCTCCCATTCTAAACCCCAAATATTTTGCACATAAGAGAAGTGCCGTAAGTGCTTATTAATGTAATTGTTTGGAAAAGAAAAGCCAAACGGCCAAACATTTATCCCTAAGTGGAGCAGAAGGGCCATCAGATCGGAATCATCTGGGGAAGCTTAAAGAAAAATAATCTGGTCCCATACTAGGAAATTCTGAGTCAGCAGGTCAAGGGGGAGGCACCAGTACCTGCACTTTTAAGGTGATTCTGATCCTCAGCTAGATTTGGAAACAATTGTCCAGTTGTAGCCAGTTTCCAAGATAACCCCCAGAGACCCCACCTCCTGATTCACACCCCTTGAGTAATCTCCCACACTGTACCAGGGTGGGTGAGTGTTCAGTAGAATATGGCACAAATGACAGTATTAAGGGATCGCTTCCAAGATGAGGTTGAGAAGCACTGTGGCTTCCATCTACTGTTCCTTCTCTTGCTCTCCTTTGTACCACTGGCTCTGGGGAAGACAACCGCCACGTGTTGAGGCCACTCAGGCGGCCCACAGAGAGGCCAGATAGAGAGGAGCAGAGGGCTCCAGCTGCAGCCAGCAGAACTAAAGCCCGAGGAGCCAGCGTGGAAAGACTCATCCTGTCCTCACTGGTGGCCTGACAGCAACTTCATGAGAGATTCCAGGCAGAATCCAGGAGCTCGGCTGCTCCTTGATTCCTGACCCTCACAAACCGTGTGACATTATGAATGTTCACTCTTTTAAGTACAAAATCTGGGGGCAATTTGTTAAGCAGCAATTGAAACTACCACATTTCCCTAGCCCAAAGGTCAAGTTCCTGAACACAGCACAGAAGGTGCTGCCTGTCCACCTTACTAGCTCCAGTCTACACTGCTCACAGATGCACACAATGGACTCTGAGTGCTAGTCTCTGTTGAACGCCAATCTGCACCCACCCTCGCATCTCTGTGCCTTTGCCCAAGCTGTTCTCCGTGCCTGGGGTGCCCTCTCCCACTGATGGGATCCCGTTCTCCAGAAACCCTTCCCTCAACAACCGTTCCACCAAATCTGGTTGAATTGGGCCCCTCTCCTTACTGTTCACACACGTCTTAAAATCAGTACACACACACACACACACACACACACACACGTCTTGAAATCAGAAGGCAAGAAGTGAGTTCCATGGAAGAAGAAAGAAGCTTTACATGAAGGAGTCATCAAAAGAACATGACTTGCCTCTATCTGGTTGACCAACGAATTGTCAAATTTGAACCCAGGAATCCTCTTTTCACTGCACACTACCCCAACGTCTTCCGTGTGCTTGCAGTCGGTCACGCCCCAGCCGTTGGAGGAGCAGGCTGCGAGGGTTGCCTCCTTGCCAGTGCAGTAGACATTGTCCAACCAGATGGGCCCTGAAAGAAGCAGAGAAGAGAGAAACCAAGCGCCACGTCAATGCAGGTTTGGGGGCACCCATTTCTTACATGGAAAGAGAATCCTCTCCAGTTTAGGGGCTGTGTGTAGCCATCAACTGATTTTTATTATGTTATCACATAAAGTTCTAGACCATCTGGATTCCCTTGCCTTAGTAGGGAACTGATGTGATTTGAGGATGTGGTAGATAGAACAGGATTAGAATGGGAATCAGAGTTGAGCCTGGAAGTCACACGGATCAGTGGGAAGTGGTTTTGAGTACCAAGCTTGCTTTGAATTCTGGTTCTGCCACTTAGCTGTATGACCTTGGGCAAAGCCCCCTTTTCTCATCAGTAAAGCAGAGATAACAATGAATTGAATTGCAGAGGTGTGTGCAATTTAGTAATGGCCATGGTTACTACAAAATGGTAACAGTGATAATGATGATGGTGATGATGACTTAGCAACACTGATGATGGTACAAGCCAGTCTTACCTTCCTGCAGCAGAGGCTGAACTCTGACCCCTCAGGGGAAAGCAAAGCTGTCCTGCCATTGAGGGTTTGAAGTTATGAAGGCATGTTCACCTGTTTCCTCCCTGGTCTTTCCATCCCCCAGGAAAGAGGACGAGATGGAGGGATTATTCCCACCACCCACCAAGCCCAGAAGCTGGACCTGATTGCCCATCCAGTGCTCTTTCTACTACCTGACGTTCCCCAGCACCGACTCAGGCATCCTAGCTGGACCAACTAACACAGCCACTTCTTCATGTCCCGAAAGGCCACCCTGGAACTCCACTCACTTCCTGTTCCTTTACCTCACTTGCATGAACCAAAGAATTCAGTGTGCAAAGTACTAGAGGATTAACCACAACGAGATACACCTCACACCCCTTAGGATGACTAGTATCAAAAACCCCAGAAAATAATAGTGCTGGCAGAGAAGTGGAGGAACTAGAACCCTTGTGCACTGTTGGTGGGAATGTAAAATGGTGCAACTGCAATAGAAAACAGTATGGTGGTCCCTCAAAAACTTATAAGGACAGTACTCAGCCCTACTATGAAACTAATTTATAGCTTTCATATGAAAGCTATAACTCAATTATAGCACAAGAATATGGGGAAAGGGGTAAGGGAGGGGAGAGGATAGGTGGAGGGAGGGTAATTGGTGGGGCCACACCTATGGTGCATCTTAGAAGGGTACAGGTGAAACTTACTAAATGCAGAATATAAATGTCTGAACACAATAACTAAGAAAATGCCATGAAGGTTATGTTAACCAGTTCAATGAAAATATTTCAAATTGTATATAAAGCCAGCACATTGTACCCCATGATTGCATTAATGTACACAGCTATGATTTAATAAGAAAAAAAAAAGAAATGAAAACAATGTAACCTAAACATTTGTACCCTCATATCAGTCTGA
>CAUYRH010064328.1:0-21759 GCA_963574655.1 Perodicticus potto
CATGCACAGGCACACACACACATGCACACACGAGCACACACATGCACAGGCACACACGAGCACACACGAGCACACACATGCACAGGCACACACGAGCACACACATGCACACATGAGCACACACATGCACACATGAGCACACACGTGCACAGGCACACACACGAGCACACACGTGCACAGGCACACACACGAGCACACACATGCACACACACGAGCACACACGTGCACAGGCACACACACGTGCACACACACATGCACACATGTGCACAGGCACACACACGAGCACACATGTGCACAGGCACACACAGGTGCACACACACGAGCACACACATGAGCACACATGTGCACAGGCACACACACGAGCACACACGTGCACAGGCACACACACATGCACACACACCTACACGCACACATGCATTCATACATTTGCATACTTTCCCCCTGTGAGTTTTCTTAAATTATTAATGTTTGTCACCAAGGTATAGATGTAAGACTTTATGAAAACCTCTTTTAAGAATTTTATTAGCCAATCAGTAAAATAAAACATCTGTCAAATGAATCACTTGATTAATCTGAATTTTTTTCAAAGTGCACGTTTAAATGATTCAAACAGTTTGAAAAATCGTATTAAATCAAATAATCTTGGGTTTTGTGGTTATATGATTATGTCATCCTTAATGGTAATAGATCAGCAATAACCTCTTATTTTGGACATTAAAAATGACAATGAATTATATTCCAATATCAATTGTTTAGCGATTGAGCAGATAAATTGATGATCCCCCTATCTGGCTATTACACTTACATATTCAACCAATGCTCACGTCTCCCCATCAGCACTTTGCAAAAGCAACAAGGGGGGCTCGGCGCCTGTGGCTCAGCGGGCTAAGGTGCCAGCCACGTACACCTGAGCGGGCGGGTTCGAATCCAGCCCAAGCCCGCCAAACAACAATGACGGCTGCAACCAAAAAATGGCCGGGCGTTGCAGCGGGCACCTGTAGTCCCAGCTACTTGGGAGGTGGTGGCAGGAGACTCACTTGAGCCCAGGAGTTGGAGGTTGCTGTGAGCTGTGATGCCACGGCACTCTATCCAGGGTGACAGCTTGAGGCTCTGTCTCAAAAAAAAAAAAAAAAAAAAAAAGCAACAAGGGGAAGTGACATCAAAAAGCAGCCATTCCTCCTGTTACCTCGGCAACGCAAGAGCCCGTCTGATGGAGAAATTGACTTAAAAGGTCAAAAGAATTCTGATTGGATTTTGATTTCAAGAGCACTTGCTTGTCTATTTCACTGCACCCCACACAATTATTAGTACCTAAGTGTATGTGTTATGCTGACCAAACTGAAGGTTTCTGGAATAAATATTTACCCATTTATGTACTGACACCATTCTATATTCATAAATATCCAAGCTATCAAATAAATCAGTTTTAATTTTCATTTTAAAAACACCATCTTTACATCTTACTGCAATTCCTGAGTCAATAAACAGCATGTTATATTTACCATAATTTTGGCTTTTCCACAAAAAACAAGTTTAAAGTAATTATCTCATCCATAATGGGAAAAAATTCAGGTGTGGAATTATTTTATTCAAAAATCTCAATACAGATTTTGAAAGAACAAGAACACCCCAAAACCTTAATTCAAATTGCAAGACCGTCTGAAGCCAGGCCTGACGGTCTAGTCTGAGAGTGCACTGGCAACTTGGAGGGTCAATTCTGTTCGTCTGGCCTGGAACCTTCCAGGCCTCAGGGCGGTGACATGTAAAGTGCTGGTGCGTTTTGTAATAGCCTTCTGTCCTCTGACAGGCAGGAGGATTAATAAGTGGGTTGAAAAGACACAGCAACCAGCAGGGCTTGGAACAAGACCTGCCACAGTCTTTTAAGGATACTCCTGTGTCTGGAAGAAATAAGTCCAGTGGGTCCTCTGAATTGTTTGCACATTATTCTGGCTCTTTGGGGTCTTGAATCATATTCCCTTGATTCCTCAGGGATTGACTGGCTTCACTGGTTCCTGTCAGATTGACCCCAGCCCTCAGCGTCCACAGAACCCGTCCACCATCACTCTGCCTGTGTTTGCTCTTCCTGACCTGGCCAGCATCTCTCTCCATTCTCGTTGGATTGGCACAGTTCCTTGCTCCTTTCATTAGGACTTAGTTGATCACATATCCTCCCAGAAAAGCTGTCACTCTTACCAGCATGTTGTTCCTCCATCTTCCAGCAGGATTCTGCTGAGAATAGAGTCCAGATAGACAGGGCCTGTTCTTCAGGTTAGGCGAAACCAGAGCAGGTTATGACAATGATGTCTTCGTTGCATTCAACATTCTAGGGTGTGGGGTACCCACCTAGAAATAATCTATAATTCTACTAAAACACCAAACTACCTTTCATTCCAAAAAACAAAGACTTATAACTAAGGTAAAAATACTAAATGAATCCAATCGACATAGAATTCAAGCAACCCTCATCAAGGTATGCCAGCCTTTGCCACCCACGCTCAGGACATTACATTTCCTCAGCTGTACAGTAAGCATGCCAAAGAAATGCACGCACATTTTAAGAAAGAAAAAAAACTGTATTAAAATTCTAATGCTCAACACAAACCGATAACACAGGTGAATACAAGTCATGTTGAACATCTCTTTCAATTGCAGAAGAAAAACATGATTGAGATTATAAGTTTAATACAGTTTTTTCCTTTCTTAAAATGTGTATAACCTTATATGGCATCCTCCGTACTTAGTAAGGACGTTCTTTATAGAGTCGTGGCAACAAGGTCGATTTCTCCTTTATTTTTTTCTGTTAGATACATGTTTGATTCCACATGTGTACATGGGTATAGCAAACGGAACCCTGGGAATCTAAGGGGGAGGAATAATTCATCCTCCACAGATCGAAGGAGTGGAAGACTTCAGGTCAATGTGATGCTAATTAGGGACGAAAAAAGAAAAGACAGATGAGAAGAAAAGAGGCTGAGTGAAAGGCACTAGTGCCCCATCTCCTGACTGTCCCCGGACACAGTCAGTTGATGTCAGTTTTCCTAAATTAATTATTGAGTTCTCCCTTCTGTTCTCAAAAAGGTCTTGGTTAGATGATGAATTATATTTTCGTAGAGCTTGTAATCTGGAAATAAGATTTTTAACTCTTATTTGGACCCAACTATTCTTATCCTCAGCAACTAACTGAGGGCTCTTTGTAAAATGGGAATTGTCATTTTCTATCTTTTCTCTTAAAATCAGCTATGAAATAAAAATGACATGAGTGATATGAACACGCCTTTCAATTTTTAGGTATTATTCAAATGTCATACCTTCTTAATCACAATCCAAGCAAAGTATTAGCAGCCAGTTACAGGATGCTGTCTTCTTCTGAAATTTACACAATTCTTCTAAGCTTGTAATAATTATAACTCATGTTCTTGGTAGCCATTAAAAGATATCCCTGACCTAATTTTTATTTTTGCACTAGTAGTTGCCGCTGACTTGTTCTAATTAAGGAAGAAGAGAGACAGAAGAAAGGAGCTGGTATTTATTGGAATCCGACCTCACTTTTAGCTCTGAGAAAGGCACTCGGAGCAGACTATAGCAGCAGAGACGTCATTTGTTGAGATTCCACTGCTTGCCAGGCACTGTGCTAAGCAGCCTGACTAGATGAAAACATTTAAGGCTCATCACGCATCTTTGAAATGGTCATAATCACTCATTATATACAAGGAAATGGGCTCCCGACACACCATGCAATAAAGTGTCAATGCCTGACTTCATACGCAAAGTTGCTGATTCAAGCAATGGTTTCGTTTCTTATGAACTGGTCACCTTAGACAAAACACTTAAAATCTCTGTCTCATCTGACAATGGACATATTCATAGGACCTACAGGAAAAAGTTATCATGAGGATTGGATGGATTAACATAAGTAAGGGTTTTACAACAACTTATAAAGAGTAGCTGCTTGTCAATGTCAGTGATTGCCACTACCACTGCTATTATCGCTGTGATCAATACAAATGTTATTGTTGTCATTATTGACATTATCTCTATTCATCCAAGGGCACACAAGGAGTGACAATTAGATTCAAATCTAGTATTTTGAGTCTTGACCCATGTATTTGGTCACTAAGTTTCTATTTAGTGTGTGCTATAGTGCTAGGAATAAAAGGGTGAGTAGGACTGGAGGTCACTATTCACACAGTTATTGTTTCTGGTTTTAAAGGGCTCACATTCTATTTGAAAAAAATAGCTACTGATTTGATATTTGAAAACATACAGTGCTATATAAGAGCACAAGGTAGGTGTGTTGCTGCCACTCCAGGAAAGACTTTTAAGTCTTTACCTGTTTCAAAGATGAGTTAGAAGATGATCATTCAAGGAGTGGAAGACAGGTGTGAGTGAAGGCCCCCAAACGGGGGCTAGAATGGGAAATAAAAAGACACTGTTTACAGCAACAAAGCAGGTTTCAAGATGGGTTAGAGAAATCAAATAGAAGAGACAAGAATGAGATCAAGAAACTTTTGTGGTTGTCAGGGGCTTGAGGGAATAAATGGAGTCATTGTTCCATGAGAACAGAGTTTCACTTTTGCAAGGTCAAAATGTTCTGGAGATCTACTGTACAGCAATGTGAATACACTAAACAGGACTGAGCTCGGCGCTTACACATGCTCAAGACGGCAAATTTTAAAGTGTGCGATGTGTACAACAATTAAAATTGTTTTCAATATGAAAAAGAAAATAAAGTCTTATAAATTTGTTAAGGAGTTTGTATTTGATTTAGCATGTGGCAAGGAACTCTTACCCTGATTACTTTTTCGAAAGAAAAAATGACACAAGCAACATAAGCAAAACAATAACAGAATCGCCACCTTCTTGTGTCAGCTTTAATGGTGCTGCGTGGAGTAACAGTTAAGGGGTCTGCACTGGTATCAGCTTTAGTGGCGCTGCAAGAAATAACAGTTAAGGCGTCTGCACTGGTGTCATTTTTTCTAGTGGGCTTCAAATTGTAGCTTAAAGACAGAAAACTGGATTTCTCATTTCTCAGGCATTCCAAAAATGATTTGAAATCTTTTTATGTACTTAGTAAAACTTTTAAAGTAAGCATAATACGGCAGAAATTTTAAAAATGAGAAAGCAAATATCTAAATAAGAAATATCCCCAACCTCTCCTCTTCCAAGAATTAGTCACCAAGCAGGCCTCAAAGGGTAAAAATAGCAACTAGAGTAAATTAAGTATCATTAGATGCCATTCTCCATAAAATGTCCACTTATAGCCTTAAAATAGTTATTTAGTTGTCTTGTTATTATTTTCTTCAGACTAAATCACTGGTTCTCAAATTATGCACTTTTAGAACATCTGGATTCTATACTGAAGTGCATCTTACTGAAACTTGAAAAAAAAAGGTAACCCTCCCCAGCTCACTGGGGATATGAATAGTTGATAATATTAATTCTCTATTAAGAGCCCTTCAGAAATATTCCTTGAGGCTCTGGAGTCTGTTTCTGCTTGTTGAAAACAAATGACAGTGGTGAAAAGCATCGTGTAGGTAGTGTAGTTAACTTAAAACAGCTCTGGTTTCACGCTGTGACTTGGATGCTCAAGGTAACAGAGACAAACAAGAAGGAAAAATCATGAAATTTGAGCTGTTTGGTATTAATTAAAATATCAATACTATGCAAAGTTCTATAAAGACAGAACAATCAGATTTCTAGCTGTCTGGATGAGCTTTCCATTGGCTAAAGGGTCCTCCTTAACCAAGCTATGCCATTCTGCTGTCACACTATCCTAACTGTGTCACCTTCCTCTTTGTTTGCAATATACATAGAAATTAATAGTCTCTGTAATTAGATCTTCTTAGTTTGGTCTGAGAGATTTTCTGTTCAATAGTCGCTGTGAAAATCTGCCAGGCCATGCACAGACAGAGAGGCACCAAGGCATTGAGGACCTTTCCCAGGGTGACTGGTATTTTCCATTCCATAACTTTCCACCAGGGCTGGAATATTATGGAAGTCGGGGTGTTAGAAGATCTAGAAAACTAAGATACTGCAACACATTTAGGCAAAGGTTTATTCCTTTTTAAAAGTGAGTAGGTGATTATATTTATATATCCATATGTAAAATTATATACAGTAGAACCTCTATAAGTTGACCACCCATGGGCTGTAACAAACTGGTCAACATTTGGAGGCTGCCAACAGAAGGCACATCCATTGAGTACATGTGGTCCATTTCCAGCCTGTGAAAATCAGGTCAACTTAAGGAGGTGGTCAATACAGGGAGATGTTCAGCTATGGAGATCCTGCTGTATATGTAATTTATATGTGAAACTCACACACACATACATATATATACAAAGAAAGAAAAAGGGAGATCTTGACATCCTTACATCAGTATCTGTGCAAGTATTCTGGGGAAGGGAGTTTGTCTCGTCCAAGTGGCACTCATGTAAGGCAAAATCAACAAAGGCAAAACAAAGTACACCTGATTTCCTACAACCAGCATCTGAAATTTCCATAATGTATCAAAATGGCGATTCTGTATTGTCAAACATTACAGCACCAGTGCTAACATTGAGAAATCTTTCCTATCACAAAAATATCCATGAGATGGCCACAATTACCGCATCGGTGTGAAGAGTGCAAGACGTCCAGGGAGGGGCTGCGATTTCCTCTCGCAGAGTTTCAGAGACACCCTCTGCGCGCTCGTGAGCTGCCTGATCCCCAGTCGAGCCCTCCAGAGGGCTGCACACAATTAGTAATTTTCCAGTCATTGGACTGAAAGAACCAACACAGATTATAAAGCGACTTATCTTATAACTTGGGATTACTTTATGCATGGAGAACTTCCAGTGCCTGCGTTTTAAGTCCCTGAAAATTACTGCATCCTTGCTAAGTTCTCTCTAAAACAAGAACTGCTCCTCACCCACTGAAAGAGACGTCTAGATATATTTGTCACTTCTCTGAATGATAGTTACAACTGAATGGAAAGAAAATATGTTGCTAGGATTAGAATATCCCAGAGATCCCCCCACCACACACACAGCCGCAGAGATACTGAAATCTCACAACTTTCTTCATTTTTCAGCTTTGTTGTGTTAATTGCAATTTACAGATTTCATTGCACCACAAATGTTCAACAAGCCATAAATACCCATTTCTAAAGAGCTGTGGGTATCGTCTGAATCTGCTCTGAATGAATCCAGTTCAATGGGTTTTCTAATTTTCACTTTAAAATAATTATCCAACGACAAAGGTCCAAGGCTTAGTACCCTGGTTTAATGTATATGGGACAATATTGTTGGGGTATATAAGTTACAGCATAGAGAAGTGCCATTGTATCTTGGTTATCCAATTATTATAACCTAGCACATAACTTGCAAGCCCACTTATATAATATTCAGTTCTTCTGAATATCATTCTGATTATTTATGTACGTGTATAAATGTCTTATATACAATATGTATATACAAAAACAATTTAAGGATACATTTATATATATCTAAAGTCATTTAATAAGCAGAATTTCTGCACTTTTACTCTTTATATTTATAATAAATGGAAATAGATATCTTGTTTGCAACATTTATAAAACCTGGGCTCACTGAGTAGCCCTGAAATCCTGCCTTAGTTTGTTTAAGCTGACTAAATGAGTAAATATTTAATGTAATAAATATTATCTAGATTGAGGGGTTTTAAAAGGAATGAAGATTTAGTAAGTCTATTACCAAACCTCAATAAATATTTGAGGACCATGTCTGTGACAAATCATGTCCTTTTGGATCTAATCAACTAGCTATTTTAAATTCTTCTTTATCTAGGTCACATTGCTCTCTTTTTAAAAAATAGCCATATTTTAGCTGTTTCTTTTTCTTTGTTCACCATCAAAATAAAAGGCATAAAGAACAGAAAAAACACGCATGATAGTTCCGTGAGAGCCGACCACTGTTTACATTTGGTGATCGCCCTTCATACAGATTTAGGAGGGAATTAATTACAGACACACGTGCAGCAGTCGTGAGGCCTTGCTGCCTCTGCATTTGCCTTAGCAGCTTAGTAAATGTCTTTGAGGATAGTTTTTGCGAGATGAATCTGTACCGTCCCTAGTGATCAAGTAAACACAATAGCTATCTTTCATTTTAGACAGCAATCTAAAGCAAACAGTGGCCTCCCAGATGTGTTTTAAATGCTGCTTCGCAGAAGTATAAATAGCAGGTAACAATGTGCTCATCAAAATATTTTTTTAGTCAAATGAAAATAAGCCAGAGAAATTGTAGGATTAGGTCACTAAAAATTAATTTTCTTTCAAGTGAAATTTCAGTAGAAAAATCAATTGAAATGCAGGACTGTTAGCATTAATGATGAAAGGAGAAATTCTTACTGAAGTCTGCAGTGAATTTGTGGCAAATTCCTGCTCAGGTAATGTCATGCAATAGACAGTACACATTTAATCAGAAAGGGTGAAACAGGATATTTTAGAATTGGTTTCAACCTATGAGAGGTTTTATATCTGCACATGTATACCATAAGAATACAACACCTTTCATGTTGTGAACTTATTGATACCTTTGCATTAAAGCAATATTTAATAATCAACAATGTTGCTTTAATTTAAAAAATTAAAAATGAATTTCATTTAAGTAAGTTGAATATAAGCAAATTTCCAACTTCTAAACTGTTACTTGTTTCCTTATTCCATTTAGGATAGGCTTTTGAGAATGTGGACTCATGCCTCATCCTTTATTTTAATGGCATCTGACCCAAAATTAGACAGTTACAGAAGTAAAAGCAAATTTGTTTATATTTTCATGTTAAAGTCCGAGCACAAAAACTACTCAAGACTTCTTTCTTTATAGTCGTATGTTATGTTGTGGCTTCAGGAAGACCCAGAATGGATTAGAAACGTAGAAAGCAAAACAGACAGTGTCAGAGCCAGAGGAGAATCCAACCCAACATAAAAGAAGACACGGGTAAGAGAAGAGAGATGTGCAGACGGCAAGGGACAAAGTCCACCACGATGCACTTCTCTCCTGCAGAAACAGAGTGAACGTCGCTCGTGCACAAAAACGAGACGAATGGTAACGGAATTGAAATCCCCAGCACAAGACCTCCTGTGGTAGTTGTCTAATGTTAGAGTCACCTTGCCCTTGTAACTAGAGGCACAAGAGGCTTCTGACTTCCTGCCACTTACCTCCTCCAGATGGAGGTTCAGCCCAGGGCTCAGGACTCCCGCGTGCTGCTGTGTGTCCAGTGTTGGGCAGCCAAGCCAGACACCAGCCCTGCCTTTGTGTTCTACAGCAGTAACCGATTAGTAAATGGACTTCCTGTGTCCTGAAATGCTCTAGAACTTCTGACAAGGAATTAGTTTGTGGTTCATGTCAGAATATTCTAGATCACATGTCCATATGTATATCAGGTGATGATTGATTTCCTCGTGAGGCTATCTTAGAACCGCATCAGCATCTTAAAGCTGGGGGTAAGTTTTCAGATGTATCACGTGCGGGCAGGTGGTAGCTTAGCGGTACAGGGGTGCCTCAGAAGGTCATTGTGTTTATGCTACATGATTCTTCAAAAGCATCACCATTAGTAAATTCTTGGAATCTTACTAAGCCACTCTGTTTTGACTTCATAGCCTAATATATTTTCATTTCGTCGTTTTTATAAGTGAACTTTCCTCTGTTCCCATATGATAGTGCACCTTATTACATATTTTAGCCATTGCTAAATCTTTATAGGGTGGTGGGGGTTTTTTGTTTGTTTTCATTTTCATGAGTGGGGAGACACGTATAAAGAGACGATACATTGAGAAGGTGAGGACTGCAAGAACTGTCCCTGGGAAGACATCAGAGAAAATTACCCGAGGAACCTGTTCACTGAGAGAAGACCAGAGGGGACAGAGTTAGACTGAGGTCAGCACGAGTCTGACAGCCTCTCTTAAGGGTCGTGTTTCTGTCAGCCAGTTACGTTAATTATTTGAGCCTCAGTTTCCTTAACTGAAAATAGAATACATAATACATATCTCACAGGATTATTCTGAGAATAAAATTAGACAATATGTGCACAACATTCTGTGAAGTATCTGGCCAAGAGTGAGCCCTTAGTTAAGAGGATAATAATTTATTTCTAAAATCACGGCTCTGATATGGCAAATACTGTATGATTGAGTAAGTTATTTAACTACCGTGATGCTTGATTTTTCTTTTACAATATAAAATTAAACATATTTACCAACAATGAGACTCGTTCTAAGGAATAGGTTTAAAATGTGGAAATATTCTAACATTTACATGATATTACTTGATAGGCTAAAAAAAATTAGGGTGTGAACAAAATTACTGACTGCTAATTTTTTTCCCACTAATTGAGATCTCAAAAAAGCTCTTATTAAGAACACACATGGACAATTTGAGTTATTCTCGGAGTAAGTTTCCCTCCATCTTTAATATCTGACAACCAGGTAGAAGAAAATGGAGTCAAACTTTTTTTGGAAGTAGCGTCATAAATTTCTAAATTCAACTACCAATAAAATTTATGAGCAACAAAAACATGAGATTGCTGATTAAAAAATACAGCAATCTTCAGAGTTTTAAATTATAATTCTTACCCTTAAAAAACCGTTCCATTAATCGGAATGTGACCAGTCAGTTTCTGAGTTTCCAAACTATGTTTGAACACAGGCGGTCACTTAGCTTGGCCTAAACTGATGGGTGACTAACACTCAGTGGGTAATTTTACCAATGTAGACACTCCAAATAGCTCTCACCTCAAAACCCACCTTTTTCTTGAAATCATGATAATGTCCAACATTAGCCAAAGTTGCTGAGGATATTCATTTGATTATTTCTACCAAAAATTCAAAAGTAGTTGTTTAGTTCTTGTAACCCACTTAGGCTTTCATTGTTAAGTACGGATGAGTAGACGGTACCCTTCATATGTGATACAGCTATTAACTGCCTAAAATTCTTAAATTTCAACAAGTTATTTAATATTATTTATACATAGTAAATTATTCATAGATACATACAATAGTGGTCCCAGTTCCATGCTCAAGAAGACCTCTACATATTAAGGAAAGATATTTTTCATAAGTATCTATAACTGGGCTTTACTTTCTAAAACAGACTTCAGTGCATCATGGTTTCATGAGTAAATAATATAGATTTTCTTATTCAATGATACTTCCAATAACTTTCAAGCATTCTCTAAAGCACAGGGTTTACTCATAGCCTTTCTGTGAGTTGCCTATTAGAATTAAAAACACGTGGGAAGATGTGTTAACATCCTGAGTGAAGTATCAAAGGGATCACTGAAAAAGTTCCAAACTATTTGATAGCTTTGTTCTCTTTAACATTACTAGTCAATTAAATCTTTGATGACCTAACTTTCCATTTTTCTCTCCTCCTTTTAAAGAACTTGCTAATTTCCTTTTTCATTGTGTTTTCTTTGCTTCTTGCTATTCTTTTGTTAAACTCTGCCTTTTCAACTAAATAGTCTTTGACCTTAAACAGAACTTTTGGGTTACTATTCTTCCTTTCTAGGAATTAGAAAATGTGGTTTTCGGCCTTAGGTAAAATCACCTGATGTGTTTTCTCAAGGGGACATAAAACAATTTCATTTGGAATTGTACTGAAAAAAAAATATATATATATATATGTATATATAATCTTGCAGTTTAAATTCCCGTCATGTTAGAAATTAAATTTCAAAAAATCTAACCAAAATATAAAATTAACAACAAAATTTTTAAATTTTACCTGCTGGATGTTTCTAAATCCCAAATTTCTGGGCTGGTTTGGGATTATTTAACACAAGGCTGTTTTTCTTCTTTAGTTCAGTATATGATAATTATTTGGAACTAGATATTCTTAAGAATTTGCAATTGAAAATGTAAATATTAAAGAAAGTCCACAATTATGATCATAATTAATATATAACCTACTTAATGTTTATCAATAGATTTGTCATTTTGTGCACACACATAAAATATTTGTTTTCTTTAAAAAATAATGCATAATGTAGAATATAAATGTCTTCATATAGTGATTAAAAGGCCATGAAGGCTATGTTAAATAGTTCAATGAAAATATTTCAGATTGTATATGAAGTCAGCACATTGTGCCCCATGATTTCACCGATGTACACAATTATGATTTAATAAAAATTAAAAAAAATGCATAAATGTGTGTATAATATATAAATATATAATATCATATGTAAAAGTATATATATAACACACTATACCAAAAAATATATATTAGTAGTGAAAGTTAATAAATATTCAGGGAGGTGGACCATTTGGCTGATCCATTACACATTCTAGAGAACTCCCACACTTGATGTGGACAGAGAAACTTACCCTTTCACAAATAACACAAGCACGTCTTTTCTCTTTTTTTAAATAGAGTCAGCATAAAATGGAAATTCAATGAAATTTCTGAGGATTTATATGAATATTATGTGGAAAAAAATTCCTTATTAACACTTTAGAAAATACATCTATATCCTGTTTAGTAAATGCTAAATCAACTGATGTGAAATTTACGTATCACTTATAGGAAGCTTTTCTAAAATACGTTGAATGAGAAAAGAAATTTGGGGATAAAATAATGATTGAGAATGCAGTGAACTATATAACCCTCCTTGGTCAAGGCCTTGCATGTTAACCTAATATATTAAAAACTCTGAGAAGCTTAGGTTCCTAAGAGAGAGAGAAAAACCCATATTAAAAATCCCTGAAAGTAATGTTCTATGGAATAGGCAGAGAGGAAAAAAGTTACATTTAAAACTTCTATATAAAATCTTTACCAATGTGATTGTTTCCAGCTAAAAATTAATGTTTAAATTTTATGCAATTTAAAATTTCGGGATAGGTCTTTATTACCCATCACACTTACAAGATTTTCTGCATCTTATATTTGCTTAATTTAATGAAAATTAAATGATTCTCTAGAATGTGCCTCGCTACAGAAAAATAATGTAAGATGAATAATTCACAGTCCTTACTTTTAAGAAGCTCATTTTCATCAGAGGATAAGATGAAAGTACTAGTTCTTAATTAAGGTAAATAGTATAGAGGCTATGTGTTTGCAAAGCTAAAACTTCACAGAAGTTTACCTTGATGGTCATATTCCATCCTGATGGATTAGTTTCAATTTTCTCCTCAGAAACATGGTCTGAAACAAAGATGGCACTAGAAAATATGAAACTACTTTGCTATACATGATCAGTCACACCTCAGGATTATTAACATGCTTGGAATAAGCAAGCTCAAAAATAGTGTATGATGGAGATTAATGTCTTCGATTAGAGCCAGCATACGGCTAGACTTTGAGGATATTCATGGAATAATTTTGTGGTTATTCTGCTATCAGGTGAATGAGCTGAAATTTTGGTAAAATAATCTAAAAGGATTGAGTTCTCATTTTGGTTTTAATTACTGCGTATCTCTCCATTTCTTAATAATTTTTTTAAAATATCAAAAATCATCCTATAAAAAACGCTGAATATAGTAACCGCTTGTGGATTTAAAGCTTTCATTTCCTTATCATTCAAAAATAACAGTGAGTGTCACCATTTTGTACAACGTTAAAGTCAACTAAGTTATAAAGATTATCTGTTTTCAATCCTGCTAAAGATAACTTATTTGCTAAATGATCAAAGTCAAATATTTTAAACTATTCATTCCTATTTACTTAACTAAGTCGGCCTGTTGTGCTTTTATTCATAAACAATTAGCTGAGTATCTACTGGGCCCCAGACATTTAGCTAAACATTCACTCCTTGATGAATGCGAGAACAGTCATCACTGCAATCATTTTTCTTGACATGTCCAATGTAGTTAAGGAGACTGCTTATTCGTAGCAGGAATTCTGCATCAACTTCGCTGTGTGTGTTTGTGTTTATGTGTGCAGGTGTGTTACAGAGCCCCAGTTCGGTACGTCATGTTATACCTTTTTTCTGAGTGACTTGCAAACATCAGGGGCAGCAGCTCCTGTCCTTCCCGCGGCCTTCATGATTCTTTATAAACAGACAGTGGCTCTTGACATATTCAGCTGTCACTATGCACTGTCACCTCCTAAATGTATATTTTTATCCACAAACTTCCACATTTTTCTGGTACCAATTATTTTTACTAAAAAAAAATTCATATTTAACAGCTCTTAATCTTACATTCTTTACTGTCAATATGTCATCAAGCTCCGCATCTTTTTTAGGTCACGCAGATTCATAAGAGCCTCATTATTTCATATTTGAAATATTTTGGTTGAACTTTACAGAAGAATGCAATATTTCACAGCCTTGAGCTTTTCTCGTACATGAATCCCATGGGCATTCTGTCATTTTCTGCTGTACACATCATCATCTTACCATATTGATCCTAATAAGGAATGGACCTCTTCACACCTGCATTCTTAGGATATTCACTCAAATACCTGAGTTGGTGGTTTCCTCTTGGGCCATTTCAACCATGCCAAGAAGCCCTCTCCAGGACCACCTTCATTACCACCTATGGAAATGTATTCCTTGAAGGTACACCAGGAATAGCGCTGATTCATTATAATCTCTGACTTGTGCATATGCTGAAACTGCTTCCCAATCAGATCCAGAGGCTCACAAACATGGATAATGTCCATGGGCCCTTGTGCTTATAAATGAGCAGGGTAAGGGCACCTCTTCCAATTCCCTTGAAACCCTTGTCCCTTCTCACATCCCCTTAGCCAAACCATTCAAAGCTGACAAAGGGCACTGACCCCCAGCGTGCCACAGGCTCGTTCTTTACTATTCCGCCTTTCAAAGCAGGTTTGACAGTGACATTTTTATATGTTAAACTCAGACTGCCACATACTTGGATGATTTATTAATCCTCTCAAGCTGCCTTTTGAATTTCTTTTCTCACAACTTTTATCACCACCTTCTTCAATAACCTCAGCAAAATTCTTTTACATACTAAAGCAGATACAAACAAACAATTCGAAATTGCTTTTCCATTTCATGCTAGAACCTTGAAGCTGGATATTCTCTGCTAAAAATTATAAACTATGATTACCAGTCTTATGCCCCTTTTGGAAAACACAACTGTACTTGTAAAAGTTAATACAGAATTTTTATCTTTAACAAATGTAGTATTATTGCTGTGTTCTCTACATAAAGTTACATATATTTTTCCTGAATATGCTTTAAAATTGCTGTTGCTGTTTTTGTATGTCAAGTATTGGAGTAACATTTTGTCCTTGGCAAAATATATACTTTGTTTTTAAAAAGCGCCTGGCAGTTGGTCTGTCTCAGGCTCGCCCTATACTGACTTGTATAACCCTGTAACTGTTTCTCCTTTGCTCTCTTTCGCTTTCTCTCTTAATTTCCATATTTCTACCCTTATCCATCGAAATATTTTACCTTTTACCCAGGTTTCTCCTCTTTACTCCAAGTATTTCCTTGCATTCTACACAAGCACCTAACTTTTCTAAGCCCTAGAAAAACATCCTGACTTCATGAATTTGGGCTTCCATGTCTGATGGTGGAGTGAAAAACAGACATAATTATTTTGAAGAGGGGTTGCAAGCATGAAATGAGATGACATATTTGAAAAGAGTTTTAATTTCCGTAACATACTCTGTAATGATGATGAAAACATTTCCTACGGGCTGCCTATCGACTTAGAAACCTCTGTCATGCTCTACTGACAGGATGCGAGTTCCTAAACAATGAAGACAGGTGCTCACCCATCTTTTCATTTCTAGCATTTAGAAGATTGCTGGCCATATTTTATATACTGAAGCAGATACAAACAAACAACATTAATTCACTTATTGAATTACTATTTTCTAAATATTTTATCAGCTTCATAAACCAGAACATATTATAGAAGAAATGTCCAATGTTTATCAAATTTAGAGTGGATCTAACTCAATTTTTCACAGTGAAAATACTGCAGATTCCTTCTTGCACCAAGAGAAAAATAATCCGTATTGTCTATGTTAATATTATATTTTAAAAAGCATTTCATTTCTATATTTTGGGAAACCAGAGATGCTTCCGTAAAAACAAGGACATTCATTTTTAGTTCGGTGAAGCTTTTGCGTATTAATTACTCGAGGCAAATCAGCGTGCTCCAGAAGAGCGCGCCTGCAGCAGAGACGGGCCATGCACCTTCGGGGGTTAGAAATCAACATTCCATTGAAGAAACACCTTGAGTAATTTTTTGATGTTTTTTATTTTCTCTACATTGGCTTCCACCCACTACGACGGCAGCTAAACTGTGTCCCTTGTAACTCCGGAGCTACTGGATCTATCCGCATCTATTCTTCTCTCAGTAATAACATGACATGTTTGAATTATGTTTTGAGAGTATGTCATTTGTTCCAAGACTTCAAATTGAGTAGCACACATTTGCCAGGTTACTGGATAGTATTAAAATCATACCCGCCTTAAGCTCCTGTGTCCACAGCACTCTCTCTCAGAATCTCATTTTGAGTTAGTTACCACGACTATATGCCTCCACAAGCTCTGCACTTGGGTTTTTAATATTTTTTCAAGTTCAGGTTGCTGGCTCTGCCCGCGTTATGTGGACTACATTCATCTTAGTCATTATCACGCCCTCACAGCCTCGCTCAGTAAAATGTGTAATAAATTAACCAAACTGACCGATCTATGATCCTACCTGTGATCGTTTTTCTGCACATTTTTCTGACTTACTACAAACCAACTGCTGTTTTGTTGTGGTTTGGTTTTTGCTTTACTTCCTAGCACAGTGATAAGAATTATAAAGGAAAGCTACGTCACATTTCTGCGGACTGATGTTACAAGGAAATCTTTTGCAAGCCTTTTATTGGGAGACGTTTACGCACTTTCTCTTCTACCCAGGCCGCTGACCAGATGGAGGTCCCGGAGGCCGAGGGTGACTGTGAACTGACACCACCAAATACCCGCCTCGGTCTGAGGGAACAACTGAAAGAGGTCTCTTCCCAAGAGTCATAAGCAGGTGACAGCTGTAGACGGTGATCGGGAAGACAGGCTCGACAAACATGTTTGTTTTAGAAAAGTAGATTTCCACAAAGACGTGCAGAGGATGCCTCCGTAACCATTGCCCCGCTGATTTTGAGTGATGAGTATCAAAAACGGTGGTGATATGGAAATTGCATGCTGCAATTAACCACTAAAATAGAAAGTGTCCTGAGCTATTACTCAAAAACATCCAAAAATACCAGAAGAGCTGTTCCTAAGTGTCAGTTCATGAGGATTTTTCCTACTAAATTATTCATTCTTTCTTCTTTATATAGAATAGAAAACTCCTCAGGTTATCTAAATGTGTCACAGGTGAACCATTATTAAAATGGCATTAGCCTGTTCTGATCAATATGTAAAGTCAAATTGAAAAGAGATGCAAAAGAAGTTCATGCAATAACTGCTCCCCTTTACAGATTTTTTGATGGTTTACTGGAATGACAGTGGTACTTAAACCTATAAAAATGACAATTAATTTTCTGTAGTTCTAGAGTTCACTCTATGAATCAAGGTCTGATGAGGTAAAGATGTCGCTCAAATTGGGTTATTGTGGAGAGGTTCTATTTCAAAAAGACCGGTGGAGGCAAGAGGTAAAGATTGCATAAGGTGCAGGGAAAAGGCCACGGCTGGTCAGATCTTGTTGGTTCCCACGAGACCCAAAAGGCAAAGGGAGGGAGAAGGCTGAGATAGAGAGACAATCTCTTTTGGAGAAGCAAAGGTCGTACTGAGGACACAGCCAGGACAGGCGCCATCCCCAGAAGGGAACCAAGGGAATGAATATCTGACCTCAGGTTCCTCCCTCCTTCCAATCACCTGCTCACACAACCACTTACCAGACCAAAGATTCCGGAACTCGCTGAAATAAAGCTTAGAGTAGCGGCTACAGGTCCAACTCCCAGGGCTGAGGGCAGAGCAAAGAATGTCCTGTGGGCGGGGGGTCCCTGTCTGGCACACCTTCACTTGTGAGGAAAGAGCACTGCAGTCCAGAGAGTTCTACGCACCTGCTCAGGGGCCGAGCTACCCGCCAACATTCAGACAGTCCTTTCACACGACTGTTCTGCCTCCCCTTCTACGCTCACCGCTGGTCTACACTAAAAATCCACATTGAAAACTTCAGATGTGTTATGTACGTTATCATTATATTAAACTGTCATCACTGTCTATTACTGAAGATTTAAAATATCCCTTCACCCCGTTCTGTAGACACCCATAGCATTATACATTCTAACATTGACGAGAAATCCACATGTACATCCACACACTGACTATTCCAACAGGCTGAAACTCTAACCTTACATCTTTCCAATAGTATCCGTATAGGGCAGGCACGGTCATCATCACAACTATACACGTCTGATAAGAATGTCTATGTAACTGGGTTAATTCAGACGTACAATACCTTGAGAACCTCCAAGGTATTGCCAATTCACAGGGGCTGTGTCCTGAATATGACCTTTGTTGTCATTATGACACACACACACAGTTCATGCATCTGTAATTTCACAACCAGTGACATCAAACTGTGTCAGGTGGCCCAGAGTGAAGCAATTAGCCGTTGCCAATGCTCCGAAGTCTTCTTATGAGCCTGGGAAAATGGGATTCAGGGCTATCTGACTCTTGCCACATTCCTTGCTACAGCGTGTCATTTATTCTAGCGAATTATTAAGTAAAACGAAGTATTCCTGTTATGTCTTTAGACCAAAATTGCTACCAGTCTAAAACCTCTTAAAAGCTATTAATAAAACATGTAGTCATAGAAAGCATCAAAACCATTCTTTTCTGAATATTGTCGTGTATGTGCTTAAATTATTCATAAGTATGTTCTGATCAAATCTTACCAGATGATGTAATTCCTCTTTTTTTTTCTGTTCTTTTAGATCCTGATGATTTCATTCATTACTATGACTCCTGAAATTTCAACTTTAAATTTTCACACTATTTGAAATCGCACACGAACTTTACGGACACCCTATTTACATCCTTACTTCCAGCTCAGATGTGCGTCTGCCCACAGGCTGCGCCACCTGATCGTCCCGGGGATCTCCAGGTCTGCGTGTCTGTAGGCGACCTCTGTTTACCTTGCTGGTGGAACTATCACTTAAACGTCGGGGTGAATCTGCGCTCTGAATGCGTCCTGAGAAGGAGTCTCACCCTCGTGTTTGTATCTCGTGGATTCTACCCCGATTTTCCTGTTTTTCTTTCTCCTATCATCACCAAATTAGCTTATCTTTATTGTTTCTCAACTGGATCAGCATCACAGCCTCCTAATTATTAGTAAGCTTCTAATTTTGCCTTTACTGATCTATTTTCCATATTTCAGCCTGAATGCTATTTTTTTAAATGCCCACTGATCACAACGTTTTCCATTTTTAACCCTTCTTAGGCCGTTCTTCTGGCATTCTTTCTCTCTCTCTGTCTCTCTCTGTCTCTCTCTCTCTCCCTCTCCCCATTGGTGGACCTTGTTCAATGAATGGACTTTTCCAAATGTGTTCAAATAACAACCTTCCTTCCTGCCATATTCCCCGACCCCTCCCGCTCTCTCTTCCCAAGGCCAATCTCGAATTGGAATTCCAGGTTCACTCCACCCACTCCTCTTCCGAGGAGTGTTCCCTCACTGTCCCCTGTTCCTCACAGGTGATGACAATGTACCTGAGAACACCTGTCCCTGGCTATTACCAGCTATTACACAGCTTGGCTTGTCCCTGTCACCCACTGCAAGGCAGGCTCCATCCAGACACAGCAGTCTACCTTGGTAACTCCAGCACTTAATTTAGTGATTGGAATATATCTGCCAAGCAACAAACCAAATTTTATTTCATGCATTGTTTTTCTGTCATCGAGAGGGGAGATTTTGTCTAGTTGCTGGGGAATAGCCGCTATTAGAGTTTGTGAAGAAAAATTCAGCAATATAGTCACTGAAAAATTTTAAACTGAGGGTTGAATATAACAGAAAGCAAATATGTTTAACCTAGTTAAGTTAATGGAACCTTAATTAGACTGAGGAGAGACACAGGTGCCTGTCACAAAGGGCATCCTGACTGCAGCGAGGAGACCGCCGAGGGGGCACAGCTCCTGGGTTGCCATGGAGCAGGTCACCACCCAGACTGAACTGGACCAAGAGGACAAATTAGAATTAGGAAAAATAGTAAGATAACAGGAAGAAAATGTGTGTGTGTGTGTATATACACAAGCACAGGACAAGAGAGACCAGGATATTAAAAGCAAATATTTCAGTGGCATAGCTTGAACTTACTGGACTTATTTTTTAGTCTGTGTGAGACTATAATTTCTAATCCCATATCTTCATTACAACAGTAAGTACAGAGTAATTTAAATTTTTTTTTAATTTATTTCACTTTAGGAGATATTTCTTTCTTTTATTTCTTACAGGCTTTTAAAATTAATAAAAGCCTAATTGCAGTACAATTTTATTTTTTGTATTAAATCATAAAGAGGGAAATCATTTATACATTAATGCATTTATGGGGTACAATGTGCTGATTTCATACACAATTTGGAATGCTTCCATCATGCTGGTTAATGTATCCCTCACCTCATTTACTTAATTATTGTGTTAAGACATTTATACTCTATACTTTATAGATGCGACATGGACCCTTGCAATCTGCACCATAAGTGTGATCCCACCATTCGCCCTCCCTCCATCTGACTTCCCCCCTTCCCGCCCACCCCTCTCCCTCCTTGTGGCAGGAATTCGTTTTGTCTTATTATAATCACATTAAATTCCACCTTAGGGGTGAACTGTCTTATGCACAGTTTATTGTTTGAAAACTATGCTTACTATATCCTTATTTCATCATTTCTTTGTCAATCTATTTCAAGAAGCATACTGGCTGAACAAAGACACAAGAATGATAAAGAACTAAAAGACAGTGTGTATTGACGAAATACACACTATATCAGAAATAAGCCTCAAAATCATCTTAAAACAAGTAATATTTTCTTCCATTTTGTAGAAAATGAAATTGAGATTCAGAGAAATTGTTTTTCAGCATCATACAGCTAGAAAAGGGCAAAGTTAAGATTTGCACCCAGGTCTCTCTAAGCCAAATGCCTGTGCTCGCCCTGCCACAACGGACTGCTGGGGGTAGCTGGTTATAATCACTGGTACCCTGGATAGTTGTGAGATTTGGCTAAAAATCCATCCGTCAATTATTTCTTTATTGAAAGCCCTATATAGGCAAAGAAGAACAAGAGAAACAGAACTTTTGCTGAGAAAAATTAAAAATGCCAAATCTCTGCCCTATCACAATGCAAAATCAGAAAAACCCGTAAATCATAGGCTCACTCAAGAAATTAGGGTAATTAAGACATGATATTTAAAAATACACTAAGGGCACCTGTGGCTCAAGCGGCTAAGGTGCCAGCCACATAAACTTGAGCTGACGGGTTCGAATCCAGCCCGGGCCTGCCAAACAACAATGACAGCTGCAACCAAAAAAAAAAAAAAAAGAAAAATGGCCAGGCGTTGTGGCGGGTGCCTGTAGTCCCAGCTACTTGGGAGGCAGAGGCAGGAGACTGGCTCGAGCCCAGGAATTGGAGGTTGCTGTGAGCTGTGATGCCACAGCACTCTATCCAGGGTGACAGCTTGAGGCTCTGTCTAAAAAAAAAAATATATATGCTAAGACATTTATAATAATGACAGCCATGAATATTTATAGAGTCTTGTTCCAAGTAATGTTCAGAGTCTTTCTTGTGTATTTATGTATCTAACTAAAATAAAATAAAAAGTATCAACACAGCACACGACAAA
>CAUYRH010064329.1:0-15740 GCA_963574655.1 Perodicticus potto
GACCAAGAGTGAGACACTGCCACAAAAAAAAAAAAAAAAAAAAAAAAAAAAAAATATATATATATATATATATATTTATATATAGAAATGTTTGGTTTAAGAGAGATGCTCATTGGATGACTGTGCCAGCTGGGCCAGGCCTGGCCCTGAGCTAGCTCCACAGGCTGCTCTGAGCAGTGGGAGCTGAGCACTGCCCTGCACCACCACACTGCCACTTTTGGAATCCACTTCCTCTGATTGTAAAACCACATCCTACTTTGGGTTCCTTTTGCTGAAAATGACCAGCCCAATGCTTACATTTTTTATTTAAAATTTGGGGGACTGTCAGGAATCCCCTAGAGAGCCCACCGATGATGGGAAGTCTGCTTTGACCCAGCTTGGGATGTCAGGGGCAGCTGTGACTGCTTAGTCTGCTAAGGCCTAGGTGAGCACATGAGGCCGACACTCCCAGGGACTCTACCTGAAGGCCTGAGTTCTGAGAAAGACACGCCCCTCTCTCTCTTGGCCCCAGAACTCTGGAAATGAAGTCTTCAGCCACATTTACCTATCTGGGATGTAGGGAAATCCTTTCCCATAAAAACTCATTCTTCACAGAGGAAGACCATGGATGGTGTGCACAGGGGATCATCAAATGCCAGGAACAGTCACCAGAGACAGCTCAGGAGCAAGTGGCTGCTCCCTCCCTCTCTCCAGGACCTGGAGCACAGCAGCTAAGTCCCACCCTCTCCCCCAGATGCAGCCCAGACCCATATCACTGTCCTGTACATAGGGGACAGAGACACAAGCCAATCCAGGGACTTTGCAACTGCCCCAAGAATGCAAACTGGTACAACCACTTTGGAAAATGGTTTGACAGCATCTCCTAGGGAAGAGCTCACCTACATCATAAGACCCAGAAACCCCACTTCTAGGTCTACACCTCACAGAAGTGTGAGCACATGTACACTGAAGGCCCGTCCTGAAGCATATATAGCATCACTGTTCGTGACAGCCCATACTGGAAACTGCTACTGCTGGGAAACGCAGTAGAATGGAAATAGACTGGGGAGTCTTATCCCAATGGAATGTTAATATAGCAGTGAGAAGGAATGATCGACAAACACATATGATATAACTGAAGCTCACACGCGTACAGCTGAGCAAAGAAAGCTGATCAAAAAAATATGAACCCATGATCCCAACCATTTAGAGAAATACACACAGGCAGAACTGATCATCTATGTAGGCAGAAGACACAGGGTTATGGCGGAGGGTGGGGGCAGCCACTGGAGGGGAATGGGGGGCTTCTGCTTTTTCATCTGGGAGCCGGGGACTTTTTGCAAACTCAACACCCTCAGTCCATGTGGTTCGAATGGGCTGACTTCATGTCAATCCTGGATACTGGGAGAGCATGAGACCCAGGTGTCAGCCAATCAGAGGCCTGGATTTCCCCAGAGTCATGGGGACTGGGTGGGAGGTGGGAATGGGATTCAGGCTCAACTAATCATCTCCCTGGCCACAGTGATTTCTGAATAGCTCTGTGGATATCAAGTCAGTCCAGTGAATTCTGACATTTAGACTTCTTTGGGGACTTCCTCCTTGGGTAGCAGAGAAGACAGTCTATCTACTCGAGCTGCTGGTAACCACTCACTGTCATGAGAAGAAGAACGTGAGAAAAGACCAACACAGAGGCAAGCAGAGCTCAGAGCAGAGGGTACAGCCTAGGTTCTGAGGGTGGCCTCTGACTCCCTGGATCGAGCCATGCCTGAAGCCAGGCCTATCCCTGCGCTTTTTAGCTCTATTAGCCAGTAAGTCTCTGCTGCCTTTTTCCCCCCATGCTTACAGCAGTTTGAGTTGAGTTTTCCGTCACTTATAGCTGAAAGTATCTATTTCCATTTATGCAGCTGCACAGTCCATTTTTAGAAGCTTCTAGTGTTTAGAAAGTTCTTTCCTTGGAAATTGGCCTGCCTCTAGGAGCCAGCCCCTGTCTTCTGTACTGCTATTAAGAGTCACACAGAGGACCAGGCATGGTGGCTCATGCCTGTAATCCTAGCACTCTGGGAGGTCAAGGCAGGTGGATAGCTTGAGCTCATGAGTTTGAGAACAACCTGAGCAAAAAAGTGAGACCCCATCTTTACTCAAAATAGAAAAACTGAGGCAAAAGGATCGCTTGAGCCCAAAAGTTGGAGGTTGCTGTGAGCTATGATGCCATAGCACCCTATGCAGGGTGATAGCTTGAAACTGTCTCAAAAAAAAAAAAAAAAGTCACACAAAAGAATCCACTTGACTATTGGTGTGTTGGATGGTGGCTCCTGACAGGTCCTGAGGGCTTCTGCTCTTCAGGTCAAGCATTCCCAGTTCCTTTCACCATTCTCTCTATAGCACAGTTTTTCGATGCTTTTGGTCAAAGTTTGGCACCCCAAGCTAACAGGATGCTCCAGACAGGGCCTGACAAGTTAACTTACCAAAAATTTCCTGGGCACCAAGCTCCTGTTTGCTTAGCCTAAAAGTGTATCATGCTCCCCTGCTCCTGTCCCCAGAAGAGTTTTGGTGGTGACATCAAGGAGCTTGGCAGCTGCTAGCCCTCCAGGCATTTTTCACTGCAGGCCTGTTTCTCCCTGCCTATACAGGAATATTAATTTCCTGAGGTGAAATGCAAGAATTGGTTGTTCTCATTGGTAATTTCATCTCCTGAACTTAACTGGATTCCCATTTGATGTTTTGTATATATCACTCCACCTGTGATACATTAATTTATTCCACTAGTATTTAGTGGCGGGAACTGAATGAGCTACTGGGAATACAGTGGCGAATGAGACCAGGGGTCCTTGTCTTGAAGGAGCTTTAGCCGAAGAAGGGGAGGCCCTGATACACACATACCCAGGTGAGCGGGTAGGGTGGTCACATCTAGTATCTCACAGCGACAGTGTGCCACGTGGTGTCTCTATGGAGAGCAGCTGGGAGGGTTGCCCCATGTAAGGAGGCTGAGAAGGGCCCCTCTGAGAAGGGGACATGGAGCCGAGGACTAGAGTGAGCCCGTCTAGCTGGTGTCCAGAGCACCCCAGAGAGAGGAAGGTGGGGAGGCACCAGCTGAACAGACCAGCAGGGGGCAGGGAGGTGAGGAGGCTGGGCAGCTACAGTGGCCTGACCCAGGAGATGGTGCTGGAGGTAATGGCATCAGGACATACTTAGGAGATCAGATGGGAGAAAGGGAGGGAGGGGAAAAGAGGACGGCAGCTGGGCTTGGGCTTGGGAGATGGAAGCGATGGTTGGAATAAAAAGAAGGAAGAGGTCACTGGGGGCTGAGCCAGCCAGTGCCTGCTCACACGTACTGCGCTTACTAGGCCTCTGTTTTGACGGCTGAGGGACAAGCTCTCCAATTTGAAGCACAGGGGAAAGATCTGTGTGGCCAGAGAGAAGTGGGGGTCAGCAGGCTGCAGACAGATGTGCAGCCATGGAGACAGGTGAGATGGCCCAAACACAGAGGATAACACCTCCCCAGAAGCCACGGTTGTCTCCTCCAGCGAGGGACTATGAGCAATCCCTCCCCACTGAGTCATCCATAACTGAGGCACAATGTCTCTGTCCACATACAAGTCATTAATAAAATATTCGAGAAAGCAAGACCAGAGTGGACTCAGTTCCTTTCACCTTCCCTCTTCCCGGCCAGTATGATTCACAGAAACAGCTGCATGACAGCACAGCAATCCGACTTGGGGTTCTGTGTCCTAGGACACTGTGGCAATCTTACAAGTATCCCTGGTTAGATGCTCTTTCTCAAGTCCAAGTTTGAAGAATAATTTCTCCAGCTGTGAACCTCTGAGGGGGTCTGACCTCTGAGTCCTGACCAGCCAGCAGGAATTTCTCCAAAGATTTTAATGGAAGTATTTGTGCCATCACCAACCCACCTGCCAGCATCACCGAATACTTCAGAGGGGCCCTGACTGATTTCAGAGAGAGGAGGACAAGCAGGGCTGAGCCTAAGAGCCCCAGCTCCTCCTGCAGTTGGGAGTGAGGTGGCAGCCCATGGAATAGCCCAGGGGGAAGATGTGCTAGAAGACCTGCTGACTGGCAGCCTGCCCTAAGCTCAGGAGCATGCCTTATGATTGATATTCAGTTTGGGGCCTACTGAGGACACCACAGGCCTTGTAGCCAGGGAGAATCCCATGATACAACTCATCAGAATCAAGAGACAGACCTGGTACCATGGAGAATTGGGGAATTATCCTAAGGATCCAAAAGTCAAAAAAGATATGGATACAAAAATTCATTGTAGTATTGTTTGTAAAAGAGATAAGGAAATAGCTAAGTAAATTATCATGTATTACTCGATGGAATTGACTACAGTTATTAAAATTACAGGTATGTACAGTACACAGAATGGCAAATATTCCCCCACTTTAAGTGGAACTAAAAATGCACAAATATTTACCACTGTGACATATGCTTGTTGGTAAACATTTCAGAAAGCATAAAAAAATGCAGTGTTATATTATGAATGAATATGGATGTCACAATAACTTTTTACTTTTAGTTTCTAGGAAATTTGTTCAAGTACATGATTTTTAAAATTAATTATAACTAAAATTCTTACAGCAAAAAATAGCAGTCCCCTGACTTCCACTTCAACACACATAACATCCCCACCAAATTTCAGTTGTTTCTCTGAGTATTTATCTTTATATTTCTAAATAATAGGGTTATACTAATATTTCTTGATTTTCAACTTTTAACTTCTTGCTTTAAAAAATAAGCCTGTGCCCTCCTAAAAACATATACATGCATATATTCTCTCCTGTCTTCCGAATATAGCTATGTGGTAATTTTTTGTTAAATCAATCTTTAGTGTTTACATTATTATGAATATTTAAATATTGTTCAAAGCCAAACTACGTATGATACTATGATTTTATTTCTTTTTTGTTTGTTTTTGATACTATGATTTTATTTCTTTCAACTTTTTGTTTTTCTGTAGTTGATAGTTGCCTTTTTTTTTTTGGTATGTTTTCTTTGTACAAATCACTAACTCTACCCTCAAACTCTCCCAACAGAACTATAAAACTCCCTACAATATAGAAAATATGTCAGATAATCCATTAACTTCATATTTTTCTTAGAGTTATTCCTTTTGGGTCTCTTAGCCATCTTGTTCTAAATAGGGCTAGTTGCTCTGTAGACCAGCTGCACAACTGTGCCACTGAGTCTTCTCTTCACTGTCATTTTGGGGATTCCTTTAACCAGTCTCTCAATCAGTCAGAGTTCCTATCTGCAAGTAAAATACTGACTCTCACTGATTAACCATGGAAGGAACTCACGGATTACCTGACATATTTGTTGTATTTTGAGAAGTTTCCTAGTTCAATTGGAGAGTTTGAGGAAGAATCATAAGTACATTAAAAGCAAATCATAAGTACATTAAAAATAAAAAGATGAGTTAACTATCAACTCCAGGAAAAACAAAAAGTTGAACAAGAAAATATAATTATAGTATACTATGTAGACACCACAATGCAGGCACAACTACGTCTATCGCAAAACTGTTGCTGTTGCCACTAGGCACTTATTGCCACTTTGTATTCCAGACTCTTCTGTAATAAGAGCTCAACCTTGCAGCTCATTACTATCACTACCACCTTAGCCATGGAGTGATCCCTTTCACCCACTTGCTTCTCATCTTTCAAAATTTTTGTTTACATTCTCTCTCCTCTATAATTTACTTTTCTGTTGTGAGAATTGACATCTTTTTTCTTTCTTTCTTTTTTTCTTTTTGGAAACAGAGTCTAACTCTGTTGCCCCCAGTACAGTGGTGTCATCATAGCTCACAGAAACCTTAAACTCCCGGGTTCAAGTGATCCTCCTGCCTCAATTTCCTGAGTAGCTAAGGACTACAGGAATGCATCATGACACTCAGCTAATTTTTCCACTTTTTAGTAAGAGATGTGGTCTTGCTCTTGCTCTTGCTCAAGGTGGTATCAAATGCCTGATCTCAAAGGATATTCCTGCCCCAATCTCCCAGAGTGCTAGGATTATAGACACAAGCCACTGTGCCTGGCCTAAAGACTTACATCTTTCTTATTCCTTTGCTTTCATTTTAGTGGAATTTTGGAACAAAGAGAAAAAAAACATGCATTCAATCAGTTATGTTTAGTGCAATTCTCTAATAATATTTACCAATAAATAAAAAACAAGTTTTAAAAGATACACATATAGGAGACTCTCTGGGAAGGGTAGGGAAGATATTTCAACAAAAAAATGATGGTTTTCATCTGGAAGAAGAGCAGGATTATAGAAGAGTATGCTTATGAGCTTTTTTGCATTTTCTAAATTTGACAGTACATACATGTTTTTTAATAAGTAAAAAAGCATGAGGATTAAAAATATTATTAAAAGACATTTTCTCCTGGATGTGGCAACTCACGCCTGTAATCTTAGCACTTTGGAAGGCTGAGGCAGGAGGATCACTTGAGCTCAGGCAAGCCAGAGCAACACAGTGAGACCTCCATCTCTACACAAAATAAAAAAGTTAGCTGCAGTCCTTGGTACTCAGGAGGCTCAACCAGGAAGATGGCTTGAGCTAGGAGTTGGAGACTGCAGTGAACTATGATGATGCCACTGTACTCCAGTACTGGTGACAGAGCAAGACCCTGACTCTTAAAAAAAGTGTGTGGGGGGACATTTTCTGAAACAAATATTTAGATAGTAGGTGTATAAACAGGTGTCTACTAGAAACACTAATCCCCTAACTTTGCCCCCTCACACATCTACAGGACCTACAGCTTCTGCCTATGCTCAGGGAAGTCTTGGGGCTCCAAAGAAGCACCCCAAGGCTTTTGGAGGCTCGTGGGAATGGGATAGGGTGTTGACTGGAAGGAATTCTGCACTAAACTCTATTCTACCACAGTGGGTCTCTGGGTCTATGTTTGTAGGTTAACATTCTGCTTAATATTTTGAGGGTTTTTTTTTTTTTTACCAGATTAATGTGTGGGTACAAACAGATTCCGCAGTTTGCATTTGTAAGGTTAAAGTCTGATATGTAGGTGTGTCCTACACCCAGAGTGTGTGCTATATACACATGCAATGTATACACTGCGTGACAATTTACCCAACCCTTTCCCCTTTCCACCCTCTTTCTCTCACACACTTGAATTTCATTAAGTTTTTTTTCTCAGGTGAGCATGCAGGTATTAATCTACTAGTTCCAATTTAGTACTGGGTACATGTGATGTTTGTTTTTCCATTTGCGTGATACTTCACTTAGGAGAATGGTGTTCAATTCCATCCAGGTTTATATTTTGCGTTTTTAAAGAGACTCTCAACCATCCAAGAAGTTTGGGAAGTACCGATAAGATCCACAGAAAGTGAGGTCGAGACTGGGGGAAAACCTCCAAGGCTGAACCCACACTCTAACCTGCCCCTCCCACCCCAAGATGACGGTTGCTGGCCAATGGAATGTTTGGTGTTAACACATTAGCGATTTTCAACCGGTGTGCCACGGTGTGTGCCCTGAGAGGATCTTAGGTGTGCCACGAAAATTCCTTTTCTTTTTTCCTTTGAGATAGAGTCTCACTCTATTGACCTGGCTAGAATCACCATAGCTCATAGTAACCTCAATTTTTTGGGCTCAAGTGATCCTCTTGCCTCAGCCCCTTGAGTAGTTAGGACTACAGGAGCCTGCCACAATACCTGGCTAGTTTTTCTATTTTTAGTAGAGATGGGGTCTGGTTCTTGTTCAGGGTGGTCTCGAACACCTGAACTCAAAAGACCCACCCACCCCCGCAACTGCCTTGACCTCTCAGAGTGCTAGGATTATAGGCATGAGCTACCCTGCCTGGCCAAAATTCTTAAAAATCTTAATTTAAATTAGTTACTTACAAAAGAAGTTCAAAGCATGTAGTATACTTTTTTCTGTTTTTTTTGCAGTTTTTTTTTGGCCAGGGCTGGGTTTGAACCCGCCACCTCCGGCATATGGGGCCAGTGCCCTACTCCCTTGAGCCACAGGTGCCGCCCTTTTATACTCTTTTTTGATCAACATAATTTAAGTGTGCCATGGAAGTTTAACTATAGGTTCACATGTGCCGTGAGATACAAAAGTTTGAAAAACACTGTATTACATGTTCACAGAGCTTGCAGGGGGCCTACTAGGGCTCCCAATCACGGAGCTCCATGCCCATACCCAACTACCCCAGAACCCTTGATGGGAGTGTTTCACCAACATCCAGCCAATGGCAGTCTCTGGCCTACGTTTCTCCATTTGCACAATGAAAGGACCACACTCATCTTCCAAGCTCATGTCCTAGAGCCTCCAAAGAGCGTCCTATCAACTCTCTGGAAACACAAAACATCCCCACTTAAGGGCTCGTATGAGAAGCAACACTGAGTTATAAAAACTCAGCTGTGCATAGTGGCACACACCTGTAGGTTCAGCTACTCAGGAGGCGGAGGCAGGAGTTTGAGACCAGCCTGGGCAACACAGTGAGACCCTGACTCTGAAATTTTTTGTAAATAAATAAAATAAATTTTAAAAATTAAATCTATTTCCTTAAAACAGAAAACTATTTTAAGTCTTCTCTTTCCAGGCTCGGTGCCTGTAGCTCAAGCGGCTATGGCCCCAGCCACATACACCGGTGGGTTCGAATCCAGCCCGGGCCTACTAAACAACGACAACTATAAACAAAAAACCCAGCCGGGCGTTGTGGCAGGAGCCTGTAGTCCCAGCTACTTGGGAGGCTGAGGCAAGAGGATCGCTTAAGCCCAAGAGTTTGAGGTTGCTGTGAGCAGTGATGCCATAGCACTCTACCCAGGGCGACAGCTTGAGACTCTGTCTAAAAAAAAAAAAGACTTCTCTTTCCAAACAGGCCAGCTCAAGTCTACCATGGAATTTGGTCAAATTTGGTATTTGAGAGAGTCAAACACCAAATGCTCCAGATTAATAATGAGCTCCTTGAAGTAAACCTGTTTCTTCTTTTCCCAGGAGACAGCATCCTCTCTTGGGAAGCTGGCTGAGGTCTAGTTCACTCCCCCCTCAGTTGCTTCTAACACAAATTTGGGTCATTCTCTTCCTTTGGGCAAGCTAGTCCTATGGAGAAGTCCTCCTTTGGCTAGAGAGCCACAGCAGGTGGATTTTGTTCAAATTGTCAACCTACCTATAAAGTAGTATCTCTTCATCCTCTTCATCCTTCCCCCACATACTTGGCCGCTCCCCCCAACCTACCTCTCTGGAATGGTCCAAGAAAGACCAGCAAAAGCTCTTCTTCCTGGCAGATTAAAGATGCTTTAGAATCAGTGAGTGTCATCCCGCCGTGGACTGACTTTGAGCTCCTTATCTGTCTGGGGGTGAAAAAAGGAAAGAAAAATATTTTTAAAAGAGAGAGCCTCAGAAGCCTGTGCATTCTCTTACAGGACTTCAGCTCAAAAGCAACTGCTTCACCTCACTCTCCCTTTTTTGTAAACCAGCCACATTCTGCTTGATCGGCCTTTCCTGCCATCTGCGTGGATGCCACCCCCGGTTCCCTATGGTGGTACTGAAACCAACCCCAGGAGCACGTCCGTGTTGAAGCAGGAATACACAATGACTCAGAACATTTTTAAAGCTGTTTTCTGGTTTTGTTTGGTTTTTGAAAGCAAAGTAATTGATCTGAGCCAAGCCTGGGTTCGAGTTCCATTCAATGGCTGAAAAGTAGGTTTGTGAACTTGAGGTCTTGAGTCCCCATGTGGCTCTGTTTTCAAGACCCAAGGCTAACAGGTAATTTATCCCCTTAGGCTGGAGATGAAAAGGAAGAGTGTGAGGGGAGGGGTTGCCCACTCACTGCCTCTACTGGTACCTAAGCAGATTCTGGAAATAATCAGATCCCAAAGAGGGAAAAAGGAGCACGAGAGCCCCAGCTCAGCACTGGGACTGATGCCGTCTCCCAATTTCAGGCACGGCTTCCTTGCAGCAAAGAGACTTCAGCCTGGAGCCCACTAGGAGGACCCGGGAGGGCTCCTGAGGAGCACAAAACCTAAACCACTGGCTTCCCCAGGAGACAAAAGGTAGAACCTTCAGAACCCTGTGGAAAGGTGTGCACTGCGGGATCACTCTGTCCCAGGACCAAGCTGGAGTTCTCTTGGCCGCCATCACCGTCAAGGGAAGGATGCTCTGTGGACCTCGTGCAAGAGCCCAGGAACGTGGGTTTGCACAGTCCCTTCCCTCAGCACCCACGGAGAATGGCAAGGACTTCTCAAAGCCCTTCCACCAGAGAAAGGAGAGGTCAGCACCAAGAGCTAAGGAATAAATAACTTCCACTGCTGACCAATAACGAGCCGGCTAATACTGGAATCGCCAAGACAAATAACAGCAGCCCTGGCACAGGGGAAAGAGACAGGATCCCAGAGAGAGCACTTTGAAAACAGGAAAGACAAAGCAAAAGCATGATGGAGCCGAGAGCAGAAGAGTCAGAGAAGGTAAGGAAAGAATTAGTCCTCAGGAATTCGGGTCAGTAAATACGAGCCAGGACAGAATTCACAAGAGGGCGGCTGGGGAGAAGGCGCCCGGTCCCCCCCTCCCCGGAAGCTGGCGGAGCATCAGGACCTGGGTCTGCCGCCCTCTAGCCCCTCTGGGTTCAAGGGCAAAGCCTGGGATGGTCAGAGCGCAGGACGCTCGGTCCCGAAACCGGGGCAGGGGGAGGGGAGGACGCGCACAGTAACTGCTCCATCCCTTACAAGTAAACAGCTTGCCCCGAACAGGCGCGTCCTAGTGCGGAGCCAGCTGCAGGCCCTGCTCATCTCTCCCGGGGATGCAGCCGAGACACCTGAGATTCCCGATTCCCGGGGGCACAAAAGGACGCAACCAGATTAAGAGACAAGAGCATCTCTCAGCCTACACGAGAGAACCACAGGACGGGCGCGACCCTCCGCCTCCACCTCCCCCAGCCCCCGCGCTCCGGGACCCCTCGGCTGCTCCACCGACCCCGCCCTCCCGGCCCCACGCGGACAAAAGCCTGGCGCGGGGCGGGGCGGCGCTCGGCGGTGGGGGGCACTGGGTCCCCGCAGACGCCCGCACAGGTGGGCTCCGTACCGGTGTCGGTGCCGGGGGCGGGGCCCGGCCTCCCTGGAGACGATTGCCCAGGGGACGCAGCGGATGGGTCCCGTAGGGACAGCAGGACGCCAGCCTCCCCGCGGCGGCGCGCAGCCCGCAGGGGTCTGAGGGCAGGCCAGCAGCGCGAGGTGCGGGCGAGCGGGGCAGCGGCGGAGGGGCGCGGCCCTGGGCGGGGCCGGGACAACGAACTCGCGTGGGCGGGCCCGGAGGGGCGGGGCGCCGGCAAGAGGCGGGGCGCTCCGGGGCCGGGGCGGGGCCAGGACCAGAGGCGGCGCGGGCACCGTCGGCAAATTCTCACAACCCCAGGCAGAAGAAGAGCCGGAACGAGGACGGCTGCGGACGCTGCAAATCCTCCCTGACCCGCGCTGCTCCAGCCCCAAAGCCCAGACGCTGCAAGGCGGGATTTGGGGGGTTAGCTCCCGGAGCCTCTGAACTGCCCCGGATCCTGGACGCGCGCATGCTGGCCCTAGCCTAGAGGTCTTGCCATTCAACTAACTGGTAGAAAGTGCCATTTGCAAAGTGAACGAGGGCAGTCTTCCGCCAAAGAGCTTTCGGCTCCGCACTTCCCTGAGCATCGCCAGAAAGGGCGGGATACCAGACCATGTCACATTCTGGGAGCTGGGCTCACCCGGGCTCTGGGCCCCGGTCCAGCCTCCTGCCTGTGCCCCAGCCACAGGGCCTTTCCATCCGCGGCTCTCTGTAATATGGGATTTAGAAAATAAATTCAACGCTAGGAGCCGTGTGCGCGCTGCCAAGTCGTTCTTGCGCTCCAGCGTTCAGCCAGGCGTCCGAACCAAAGGTAGGCGTCGTTCTTCCTCGGGTTGTAAGTGAGGAAACCGAGGCTCACGGACACCCCTTCCGCACGGCCTCCTGGCGGGCTAGCCGGCTTTGGAACCGGTTTGGTGCTGAACCTACCCGCTTCTTGCTCTGCAAGGACTCACGTCCCCTTACAATGTTCTCTCGGGTCTACACCCTCAGACTTAAACCTCTGCCACAACGGAGGACAGAGGGGAAAGGTGGGGTGTGAGGACCAGAATCTCCCCAGGCGTGTCCCGTGGGGTGGAGGAAAGTGGTTTGAGGAACACCCCTTGGGGGTCCTAACTGCTCCTGGGGAGGCGCCCGGGGCAGGGCCAGCCCAATCCAGACCAGTGAGCGCCAGGAGCCTCCCCAGTGCACACGAAGAGGACAAGGAGAAACCTGCCAGAGCCTCCTGAGAATCTCGAAGAAGCCCCGCATGCAGGACCTGGCCGCCGGGTCACTTTCCCAGGTCACCTTTCTGTAAGCAGCCTCTGCTTCCCCCACCACCGCAGCCCTTCTGGGGATACTGGTGCTCTGGGTACCCCAAGGAGCAAAGACAAGAACGGGGCCCAGGGCGGGAGGGGCTTCCCTCCCAGGCCGTCCCTAGATGTCACTCGCTCGCACACAGGTCCATACACACACACTCTGGCACAATTATGTAAGCGGACACACGTGCTCGCCCGCGCACTTCACACCCTGACCCGGCGGCACTCACCCACCCACACAGCCCGGCTGTGCACTTTGCAGTCTCGGGAGAAGGCGGTGCCCGGGCCACACGGAGGGGACCCCCGCCCCCGCCGCCCTCACTGTCCCCGCCTCCCCCGTCGCTACTACCGCCCCCAGCCTGGGGAGCGTATCTCGGAGGGGAGCGGTGCAGCAGTAGACGTCCCACGGTAGATGGGACCCCCTGACTCAGCCGGAGTGGTGAGTCAGGCCCCCCGTAGACTGCCCTGACCCGAGGGCTGGGAGGTTCCCAAGATGAGAAATAAGCCGCCACCGGAAGTCACTCCAGACCTTGGAGGGGCGGATGAGCTGGGAGGAGGCGTTCTGGGTGTGGAAGGGCAGTGTCCTTAACGGGCCCCAACCAGAAAAACAGAATGACCCCGCCACCAGACTACCAAAGAAAATTTTTCCAAGGGGCAGACGAACTTCAGCGGTTCCTCTATTCACCCCCATCCCACCCCGTGCCCCACGTGTGTCGGACCCGCCTTCCAGCGACCCAGCCCTGCAATGGTCTCCCTGCTCAGAAACTTGCCTTCTTCTCCAGCATGGGCTGAATGAAAGTCAAACTCGAAGACAAAGTTCTCCATCAGCTATGGAACATAACCTGGCTCAGGGTTCAAACTGGAGGTGTCAGGCACTGGTTTCTTGAAAGAAAAATCAAGAGTTTTTGAAATGGCAAAAGCCACAGTAAGTCACCTTTCTGTATTCTAAAGATGTACTGGTACATCCCTGACAAATCTGGAGAAACACAGACCATAACACATTGTTTGGAGAATTAAGTGAAATAATACGGGTACATGGACAGTCTCTAGGACAGAGCCCGGCAGGTATGGCAGGGTCATGGCACTGGCCTGGATTGGGCTGGCCCTCATACTATCGTAGTTAGAGGTAGAGATAGGAGAAAAACCAAAGTCTCCTGATTTTTTGTTCACAGCCCAGGTACTTAAAAGTCCTTTCTGAAACCAAGTGAGGATATAAATAAATTAGCAGATAAACAAATGAGTTTCACCACTGTTAAAAATCAGAGTAAACAGAAATTAGATTCAGGTCCCTGTACTGGCTGCTGCCAAAAGGGCAGAGACTTTTGCTAAGTCCACAAACACAAGGCAGGAAGCCAAAACAGCCTCTGCACCTACTCATTTGAGCCCTTGTCCCGCTCAAGGAGTCCTGTAAGAGGGAAGTTTATTTGCTCCATCAGAGACTCCTTCCTCTCCTAACAATTCCAGGCCACCCCACTGTAATGAAATCTCAGCTTCTCACAGCTGAGCACCAATATCCCAACCACACGCTTTGCTGGAATCCTGCGTTTCTCTCTAGTCTAATTGGCTTTCGGCATTTCTAGGTAGGATCAGACAAGACTGGGAAGGCTAAAGTCAGAAAAACTATGATGCAATGAACAACAACAAACTGTAAAGTGTTTGTCTTTAATTCTATTAGGAAAAAACAAGAGGGCTCTGGGAAATAATCCTCCCCAAAGGGGAGGGAGAGTTTCCATAGTAATTAACATCTCTCTCCAGCCCTTTGGTTCCCCTGATATTTTTATTCTCAAAGAGAAAGGGTAAGGAGCTTGATTACAGGAGGACCTTGCTCTCCTGCCATCCTTACTGAGATATTTTCATTCACCTTTGAGACTCTCACACCCAGTTAGCTCTAAAAGTGGCTCATCTGTAGTTAAAAGACAAAGTTAATTAGAATTGGGAGCTTCCTTCTTTCCTCCATCAATTCCCCAAACTCAGACCAAAAGTCTGTGTTAATTGAGGCTTCCGGAGCTTGTGACCTGGGGCAGACATTGGGGGAGGGGGGCAGCCAGAGGAAGGAAAGATGCTTGTGTTTGCATTACTCATTCTTCCATGTGTCAACCAAAAAGCATTTTGTGGTTCATGGTTGAAAGGCATCTCCCAGTGAAAGGTGGGAATAAAGCTACACTTGGATTTGGATGAGTTCCCTAGTTTGTAGACTGGCACACCACACGCAGTCTGGACAGCAGAAGTAAGGATCACTTGGACTTCACATAGAGGGGGCTCTTGGCTGGTACCTGCATGCGGGAGCCATCCAGTCACGCTGCCTTGATCACTGTTTCCTATGAGTGAGTCTTAAGTTGCCAATTTGAGTATAAGATTCTTATGGAAATGATGTCTTAGACATCTTTGTACTTCTTATAGACAAAAAGACATTCTCTGTGGAAAAGATCAATTTTGAATACTTATTGGGAGAAAACCAGGATAAGAGAATAATCAATAGTGTTTTGTGCGAGTCACACATCAAAGCCACCCTGGAGTATCTGAAACCCATTTTCTAAGATATCTTGGTGAAACCTCTAGGTGTGTTTGAGAAACGGCTAAGGGCCAGAAAATTAGAGTGAGGGCTAGGAAAAATCGTAAAAGTTGGATCCAAGTTTGAAGAAGGTAAAAAGAATGAATGTGTCAATGTTAGAGGGAACGAAATATAATCACAGAGCTGCCCTGAAGGGTCAGTTAGTTAAGGCAGGGGACAGGTGACCTGCCCATGTCACACAGTTAAGTACATAGCAGTAAGTTCCAGTTTAGTCCCTACATGTTTTATATTTATCGTGGCAGTTTCCAAACACGGCAGCGATTTTTTTAACATTGACAGGAGGCACCTGTGTCCCCTCCTTTTCAGTCTAGGTGTGTTTATGACTCTCTTGACCAAGAGGATATGGCAGAAATGATGCTAAGTGACTTGAGAGGGGAGGTAATAAAAAGGTCTGCAGCTTCCTCCTTGGTTTCAGGAGCACTGGCTCTTGGAGCTCAGAGCACTGAGACAGAGGTCTCACTGCCCCAAAGCTGTCATGCTGTGGTGAAACCCAGGCAAGCCAGGAAGAGAAGCCACGTTTAGGCACCCAAGTTGCCAAGAGTGAAGAAACTTCCAGGTAATTCCAGCTACTATTGTTGAAGTTATTACCAGCCCGGCTCGGCGCCTGTGGCTCAGCGGGCTAAGGCGCCAGCCATGTACACCTGAGTTGGCGGGTTCAAATCCAGCCCGGGCCCGCCAAACAACAATGACGGCTGCAACCAAAAAATGGCCGGGCGTTGTGGCGGATGCCTGCAGTCCCAGCTACTTGGGAGGCGAAGGCAAGAGACTCGCTTGAGCCCAGGAATTGGAGGTTGCTGTGAGCTGTGATGCCACAGCACTCTATCCAGGGTGA
>CAUYRH010064330.1:0-16176 GCA_963574655.1 Perodicticus potto
TGGTTAACATAGCCTCACCGCACTTTCTTAATTATTATCTTAATTAGTGGGACCACACCTATGGTGCATGGTGTGAAGTTTACTAAATGTAGAATATAAATGTCTTAACACAATAACTAAGAGGGTGCTGTGAAGGCTATGTTAACCAGTTTGATGAAAACATTTCAGATTGTATATAAAATCAGCACATTGCACCCCATGATTGCATTAATGTACACAGCTATGATTTAATTTAAAAAAAGTATTCTACACTTAGTAGATTTGACATGTACCCTTGTAAAATGCACCATAGGTGTGGTGCGACCCATTATCCTCCTGCAATTCCTCTACTAGGTATATCTCCAGTAGACCAAAAATCACTTTATAACAAAGATATTTGCCCCAGAATGTTTATTGCAGCCCAATTCATAATTGCTAAGTCATGGAAGAAGCCCAAGTACCCATCAACCCACCAACGGATTAATAAATTGTGGTATATGTACACCATGGAATATTATGCAGCCTTAAAAAATGATGGAGACTTTACCTCTTTTATGTTTACATGGATGGAGCTGGAACATATTCTTCTTAGCAAAGTATCTCAAGAATGGAAGAAAAAGTATCCAATGTACTCAGCTCTACTATTAATTGGTGCTTTTATGCTTTTATGAGGTGACTGGCATCTCACCCTACATGTGGCAGCCTACTCCTCACTCTCCTGTAGACTCCTTCCCTAATCTGCACACATTTTTATGAAGATTAATCACTTTAACAGTAGCATTAGCCAACATCCACAGTGGAGGAGACAAGGTCTCACTCTGTTGCCCAGGCTAGAACTGCAGTGGCATCATCATAACTCACTTAATCTCAAACTCCTGGGCTGGAGTGATCATCTTGCCTCAGCCTCCTGAATAGCTGGGGCTACAGGTGTGTACACCCTACCTGACTAATTCTTCAATTTTCTGTAGAGACAGGGTTTTTCTGTGTTGCTCAGGTTGGTCGCAAACTCCTGGCTTCAAACGATTCTCCCATCTCAATTTCCAGAAGTTCTAGGATTATAGATTTGAACCACCCCGCTGGCCAGTATGTTCATATTTTTAATAACAATTTAAGACTTTCAAGACTGGGCACAATGGCTCACGGCTGTAATCCTAGCACTCTGGGATGCTGAGGTGGGTGGATCACTTGAGCTCCGGGGTTCAAGACCAGCCTGAGCCAGACTGAGACCCTGTCTCTAAAAAATAGCCAGGCATTGTGGTGGGCACCTGTAATCCCAGCTCCTCAGGAAGCTGAGGCAAGAGGATCGCTTGCCAGGAGTTTGAGGTTGCTCTGAGCTATGATGCCATGGCATTCTACTGGCAGCAACAAAGTGAGACTCTGTCTCCAAAAAAAAGTTTTAAACTTTCTAATTTAAAATACTTTTAATTTTAACTGCTTGAAACTAACATAGGGTGTTCTCATATACTCTTTACCTAGCTTCCCCGAATGATAACATCTTACAAAATTATAGTAGAAGATTGAAACAAGGAAATGAACATGGATAAAGCACGGTATAGGGAAGTACTACTAACTCATCTAGACTCTTACTCAAATTTAGCCAGTTATCCCTTGGTGGCCTCCAGTGATTCTTTCCAGCAACAATTATTACTGTGGTGTTTGCACATGGTGACTTTCTCTTTCTGTCGTTCCTTTTTTATTTATTAATTGGAATTCTACTTTCAGGAAGGGCAGCGTCTTCTGAGCTATGTGTTTATTCATTCTGTTATTTGTTTATATCAATATGGGCTCATGGATATTTTCTTTTGAGATGGAGCCTCAAGCTGTCACCCTGGATAGAGTGCTGTGACATCACAGCTCACAGCAACCTCCAATTCCTGGGCTCGAGGGAGTCTCCTGCCTGTGCCTCCCAAGTAGCTGGGACTACAGGTGCCTGCCACAACGCCCAGCCATTTTTTTTTTTTTTTTTTGGTTGCAGTCACCATTGTTGTTTGGTGGCCTGGTCTGGATTCGAACCCGCCAGCTCAGGTGTACGTGGCTGGTGCCTTAGCCCGTTGAGCCACAGGTACCAAGCCAGATATTTACTTTATTCTATGTGTTATAATCCATTGCTATCATTACTTATTTTCTTGCCAAATTGTTGCACATTGGCTATTGAGAGTTTGGTTCAAGCTTACTCCTATGTTCATTTGACATCCACCCCATCATTTTAAAGAAAATTATTTCTTTATTTTCTGAGACCTCAAGACATTCTAGACTCATCTTTGTTGTACTTTCTCTGCCCCTGCTTTGGAATCAGCTGTTTTTCCTAGGAGCTCTGGTTTCAGTGTTATTTTAATGTCAGGTTTATAACATTCTATTCATATTCTTGGAAAATCAATATTGCCATATGGCAAATCTCTATGTAGGAGATATTTAAATATGTATCTTTCATCTACAGTACTACTAACAATGAAATATTGGTGCACCAACATGTCATATTATAAAGAGCATTTTCTATTTTGATATGCAGAGTTAAAAAATGGGAACTATACAATTATAGTTTTCTTCAGAAGATTTGTTATGGTCCTTCTTAATTCTGTATTTTTTATTAGCACCTAATCACAGATCCAATATCTTTTAGACTTTTTGTTGTTTGTAAACTTTGTTGTTGCTAAAAAGTTCCTTTTGCCCTAATATCCATTTTTTTCTAACCTTCTTCTGCCATCTATCTCCTCACTGGCCTGAAGAGGGGTGATTGCCTGAGCTCAGGAGTTTGAGACCAGCTTGAGAAAAGAGGGAGACCTCGTTTCTGCTAAAAATAGAAAAACTAGCTGGGCGCCCTCAGTCCCAGCTACTCAGGAGGCTGAAATAAGAAGATTGCTTGAGTCCAAGAGTTTGAGGTTGCTGTGAGCTGTGTTCCACAGCACTCAACCCCAGGGGGACAGAGTGAGAATAAATTAAAATTAAAAATAAATACATAAATATATACATAAATAAATTTTTTTAAAATGTATGTTGGAAGCATCTTCTTTTAGCTCCCTAAGTGGGTTGTATATATCTTAACATACTAGCTTTCATTAGTTAGAATTCAATTAGAGTTTTAAAATCATAACCACATTTTTCTTCCTACTCAGGAGAAGCATTATGTTTCCTTGAATTTTCTTTCTGTGATCACCTACATTTTCTTTAGGTTGAATTGTTTCGGAAATATTGATAAAGTGATTCTCAGGGATGTGTTTAACTTTTCAAAACATTTTTATGTTCTTTGGATGACATGGAAAAAAGTATTTGCTCCGAGTTGGCTGCAGTGGAAATGTGTGACTGTTTTCCAGAAAAACCAGGACCTTCCCAGCTGCAGTACTGAGAAGAGCCCCACAGGACCAAGCACTGTCTTCTACAGATATTTCATTTTTGTCCTAAATCTAATGACTGGCCTTCTGCCATTTTTTTTAAACTAACGGAATGATGTAAAAAAGAAAAAACCCCAAACATTCTTTTACCTAAAGTAAAAATTGACATGTCTAACAGAGACCTATGAAATTTGGCCAGATGTTTATCTATGCTGAATGCCTAGATGTGACGGGCAGATTAAATTTCTCAGTATTTAGCCAGGTGTGGTGGCTCACGTCTGCAATCCTAGCATTCTGGGAGGTCAAGGCAGGAGGATCTCTTGACCTTAGGAGTTTGAGACCAGCCTGAGCAACAGCAATACCTTGTCTGTACTAAGAACAGAAAAATTAGTGTAACATTGTGGCGGGTGGCTATAGTCCCAGCTACTCAGGAGGCTGAGGCAGGAGGATCACTTGAACAGAGAAGTCTGAAGTAGCTGTGAGCTGTGCTGATGCTATGGCACTCTAGCCTGGGAAGCACCATGAGACTGTCTCAAAAAAAAAAAAAAAAAACTCAATATTTACTTAGTTATAACAAAGTATCATAATTTGAAACATAATTAAGAGCCTATAACTTGGCAAATAAACAAATAATCATGAGCACTCTGAAATATTTCCAACCAATAAATTAAATAATTTTCTCGTATTTATATTTTTGTTTGACTTTATGCCTGCTGTTTAGTTTCCCCATTTTGTTTGCATAGTCTATGAATGTCATCACAGTGGGTCATTGTTCAGTGAGATAGCTTTCTTTTTCACAAAAAATCTTTGAAAACTAATTTGGTTACCTTATTCTTGTCTTTAAATGTGTTAAAAAAATTTACGTCGTTTGTGTGACCTTTTATAGGCACCAAGTCTTCATTTGCTAATATACCTGGAAATGTTATAGTGCTGATTACATATAAATGATCTGTTGTTTATATTCTTGGTGATAAACTGCTTTCAAAATGCCAATTTACAAAATAGCATTCATGAAGACGGACACATAAGCATATGTACACACACACAGACAGTGCCAAAAAATATAGAGAGACACATTTTAAGAAAGGAAAAAACTATTAAAATTATAATACTCAGTATATACTGATAATGTTTGTTATCATATATGTAATGAATATTTTATCGCTTTTAGTTGCAAAGGTCAAATGAGACTTGAGTATTACAGTTTTAGTACAGTTTTTAAACTTTTAATACAGTTTTATAATGTGCATACTTTTTTTGGCACTGTATATACGTAGATCCCTAGCTGCTATGTTGATGTTTTGACACTAGATGGCGAAGTGGTCACACTGATCAGGGAATGTCCTTTGGAGAGAAACCAGAGACTTAATATCAGTAGCTCCTATTCAAAAGACAGATGTACCTATAAATGTATTGTTTGAATAGTTCTCTCTTGTAAAGTGCTATAGTCCTTGAGAAGCAATGAGGTGAATTACTTTTTGTTTTTAACTACTTAATGTTTATTTATCTTCCAATCTATTTAAACCATTATTGGACTGTTTTGTTAAATAAAAATCCAGTCCCTCATGGGGTAAATTGTTTTTAGAGCACAATTGATTCTTAAGTACATTAAGTCTTTCTAAGTGGACATTTGTTTTCAATTTAGAAAAAAAAAGTCTGTGTTCCAGTTCTGTGAACAAATATTTGAAAAGTTTTAAACTTTTTAAGAGTTGCTGTTTTCAGCCAATGGAGCATAATCACATTTCTGGAATGAGATATATTAGAAAAAGCCAATGTCCTTGGCTAAATTGAATCTAAGTTAATGTCCAAGAGAACTAACTTAGATGTTATAATCTATATATCCACAGGGTTTTTCTTCATCTTGGCTGGAAATTTAGAGCATCTGCAAATTTGGTGTCTTCACATTAGATTACTCTTTGTGTGATAGAATTTGCAATCCAAGCCTGAATCCCTTAATTACCTTTGAGTTATATAACGCCCAGGGGACAGCTAGGAAGGGATGCTGCTGTATAACTCTCAGCTCTCATGACATCGCCTTGGAAGGTCTCTCTTCTCACGCATTTTCTAGATTACGTATTTTAAAAGTCATGGGGTGATTTTCTGTTCCTGAAAAAGCAAGTTTGCTGAATTGCATCCACTCAAAAGGAAGCTGTGCTTAAAAATAAAAGAAAACAAAAAGTTTAATAGACTTTACAGATATTTATTAACTTTTAACGTAGTGCTTGCTCCTACCTAAATGGCTTCAAGTGAAAGCCTCATTTATAATATTTAGCTTTTGGGTTTTAATTAAAAGAGGTAATATTGGTTGTTTTTAAAGTTAAAATAAAAGGAAGACCAAATTTTTATGACGTTGTTTGCCTTATAGGCATACAGTACTTAAAACTTTATGGCACACACACACACAAAAATAACAAAAAAACCCCTACTATACCAGATTACACATTTGTACTCTTGAATTTTTATGAAACATACATTTTGGAGTTTGTGATTTACCTTTAGAATTTATTAGGTGAAAGTTTTTTGGGAAGTCAGATGGAATGTAAAAATAATTTTTGATTTTAGAAGTCATGCTTTAAGAATATTAAGAATTTTGTTTTGTTGGCCCTCTGGTAAAGAGAAGACCCAATCAGTCATGCTTTTGTTCTAGCATATTCCATGTGCAAAACCCTCTACAAAGTAAACTGAAAGACACAGAAAGGTGTGAACTTGGTCCCTGCCTCTAAGAACTCACAGTCAAGGACATTAACATTTTTAAATAAAACATTACCTAACATAAGAAAAATGAAAATACAATCACAAATAATGATATAAAAGATGAGAGAAAATCTCTAGGGATCAAAAGATATTGTGAAACAAGAAAAATTTAACATGTGAAAGATTACATACAATTTTGACCTAGCAAAAAAAGATATGGGAAAAATTCCAACCAGAAGAAATGGGATGAACAGAGGCATTGAGTTGAGAAAGCACCATGGAATTTTCAGTTTGGCTGGATTCACAAATTAGGGGAAAGGGAGATAAAATCAAATGGATATATGGGGACCCTGTTGCACAAGGTCTTGAACCACAGACTCCAACATTTGAACTACAGCGTTTAATTAGTGGAGAATAGCTGCATATGTTTGGGCGTCAGAGTGGTAGCCTGTAAACTGTTTAAAAGAGATTAACCTGGTAATCATATAATAGATGGGGGAAAAAGTGATAGGAGAGGATTCAGAGGAGCCCTAAAACCCCAGGTTAAGTAGTTTACATATGAAATAATCACAGCCTCAGGAAAAGTTCAAGAAGTTCAAGTTTCAGCAGAGGCCCAAGGTTTGAGGAGGACAACCAGAAACTAGGGACACCTGTGAGGTATTTTGAGGGCACTATAGATATAGAGATAACATTATAATGTAATGTACTATGTGGTAAGTTCTCACTTATTGTTCTAAGTTAAACTAAGTCTGGTCCATGACACCTCAGCCCCATTCATTCACCAACACTAGTGAGACTTGCACAATTGATTTGTTCACCAGGTCCCTTCTCCACCATGCCCAGTCATCAAGCATGGAGAGGGAAGAAGCCTCATTCACTGCTGCTCCTTCACAGACTGTTGCAATCAAATATTGGGCTCCAGGTTTAGGGTAGGGAAGTCATAGCAAGACTAGTGTTTCCTTTCTTTTTTCAATGTAAAGCTTCATCCTCTTTTTCTTCTCTTCTTGGATGATCTAGTTTAATTCTACTCTTGCTAGCTCTTGATTGTCCATAGGGAGGCAAGGGTGCCCATAACTCAAGAGACCTGATACCTGCCATTAGGCTTTCCCTTTGAGAAGGGTTCTGCAGGGCAGTAACATAAGGATGTATAGGTGGTTGATTTTACAAGACCGTTGGCTGTGGAGGAGAGTGGGGCCCAAAATCCAGCCTGCCTGCTACTTGCTGTTCTGGGTATAAGACCATTCTGCCAAGAAGAAATAATTGCATAAAAGAGGCTTATGGAGCAAATGGGGTGCTGGTTGAAGGGAGGAAAATATTTTCACTTGCAGGGAGAGTGACATATAAGATTTAAGACAGGTGACATGGTAAAGCTGATTACCACCAAAAAAATTTTATTAGACTATGTCCAAAAAATGTCACTATTCATGCCCATTTGATATGCTCATTTTCCATATAGCTATCAAGGGCCTCTTTTGTTTAAAAGGTAGGAGCTGAGGACAGAACTATGAACCAGACTAGCATGGTTCTTTCCTCACTTAGCTTATACTGTACGGGAAAGAGACAAAGGAAGAGACTCATGGACAAGCATGATGAAAAAACATGAAAAGTCCATGAATCAGGCAAGATCTCAGAGAAGGAGCTTGTTTAGAGGGGCACAATAAGACCTGGGAAGAAGAGAGGGGAAGGGACCTTTTTCATGGAGAGTGGCTTGCAGGACGAGCTCTTTCCTTCGCAACAGAGGCATGGCAGAAAAGATGAGTGGGTATGTGTACTAACTATTACTGTGTGACCGATTACCCCCAAATGTAGCTTTAAAAATACATTTCTTATTTCTGTGGTTTAGGAATCCAGGCACATCCTTGTTTGGCCCTCTGGCTTAGAATCTCTCATGGATTGCAATCAAGGTGTCTGCCAGGACTACAGTCATCTCCTGGCTCAACTGGGGAGAATCTGCTTCCAAGCTCACTCATGTAGTGGTTGGCAGGATTCTGTTTTCTATGAGCTACGGGGCTGAGGATTTCGGTTCCTTCTTGGCAGTTGTTTGGTAGGCCACCCGCAGTTTCTCACCACATGGGCCCCTCCATAGGGAAACTCACAATATGGCAACTGGCTTCACTCAGAGCCAACCAGAAAGAAAAGCAAGAGAGGGCAAGCAAGATGAAAGTCATAACCTTTTTGTAAATTAATGTTAAAAGAAGTATTCTATCACTTTTGCTGTGTTCCATTTATCAGAGGGGAATCTCTTGGTCCAGGCCACCTAGAGTATAAAGTGGCTAAAGGAACATGAAGAAAAAGGTCACTAAAGACAAGTTCAAATATCTGAGAGGCAAAGGTGTTGGAGGGGGTCACTCACATAAATGTTGATGTGGCTGGGAATGATGGGGACCCTAGAGTAGAGGTCAACCCTGAGCTGTCAACCCTAATACTTCTGGGGAGGGAAAGAGTGACAAGAAGCCTAAAGATTATAAAAGGGACCACTTACAGCAATGAAGAAGACTAGATGTCCTTAAAAAGTCTTCTGTTATAAAACACCTACAAATCAGAGGCTCAAAATTAGATAGATCCCTTTAAATGTCTAGCTGAAATTTTTAAAAAGTGGGAGAAACCCCTCAAGGCCAAAACTAGAGGGATTTGGACACCAGATTGACAAGATACACTGAAGTCACAGACATTGTCCGGGGTTTTATCAATATCCTAGAACTTTGTCCTAGTTTCTGAGTCTCCAGGTAGACAGAGATTAAGTTATTTGGTTGACATGGCATTGAATTTTGTAGATGTCTCTAGTTGATCTGGAGGTATGAAGATGACTAAATCAAGTCATCCTCTCTTTGACCACAAAGCCCTGTGAGATTAATGCAGTTTGATTTTCAGTTATACATGGGGATGGCAAAAGGCATAATCCAGGGCACTGGCACCAAGACCTTGGGTCTTAATCCCTAAGTGTGTTACATAAACCTGGGTAAGAGGGTGTATCCTCAATAGAAGGTAAATTCAGGAAAAAAGAAAATCTAGCCTTAAAGGAAGACAGGGAAACTTACCTGTTTCTTCCTAGGCTGTGGATGGAAAAGACCTTCCATAAAAATTCATAACAATAGTCCCACCCTCATGCAGGGTAAGGGTGAGAATTTGTGCTACCTGTTTATGTCTGTAAATGCCAAGCCAAGCTCATCACTTTAAATGGTTCTAGGTTGCAGCACGAGAGGGCACCCAGCACAATTCAGAGAAAATCCATTCTGGAAATGGAATCTCAGCTTGGTTTCATGCTGTCCCCTGTGCATTGCTTAACTGAACATGAGCTTGTAAATCAAAATTACAAAATGCCTCAGCAAACAAGACACAAGAAGAGGGAATCAGAAGGAAAATAAGGTAACAGAAAATTAGATTCCAAATTATCAAATACAAGATAACAGATACCAGAAAGAAAGGAAGTAGGTAATTTGACCCAATGGCAGGTACCTAGAAACAATTTTGTTGTTCAGTCAAAAAAATCTTAAATGCTTTTTTTTTTCTTTTGAGACAGAGTCTCACTATGTCACCCTCAGTAGAGTTTTGTAGCGTCACAGCTCACAGCAACCTCAAACTCTTGGGTTTAATCAGTTCTTTTGCCTCAGTCTCCCAAGTAGCTGGGACTACAGGCACCTGCCACAATGCCTGGCTATTTTTTTGTTGTAGTTGTCATGTTGTTTAGCAGGCCCGGGCCAGGTTTGAATCTGTCACCCCTGATGTATGTGGCCAATGTCCTAAATACTTTCAATCCCTTTTAGTTAGCAGTTTTATTCCTGCAACTTTTTCCTAAAGAATGATCAAGTATGGATTTATAATGATATTCATCATGGTGTTATGTATAATAGTAAAAAAACAATTGGAAACAAACTTCATATCCAAGAATAGGGCAATAAATAAGTAAATGATAGAAATTTTAAGTATTACTCATAGTTGTGAACTGTTTTAACTCCGTAGGAATTTGCTTACAATTTAATGTTAAAGGATAAGATAAAAAACTACTGGTTAAATATGACAGTGTTTAGCTCTCCAAATTATTTAGCTAACTAAAAATATTTCATTCTTCTAGCATTTCTGTTTAAATAGATATTTGATATAGTTGGCAGTGGCAGAAAGGGCATAGGAAAATTAATGGCTTTGCCAAGATTCTGTGGAAGGATTAGGCTTTATTGAAAAAGAAAAGGCTACAGAAAATTTAAGTGTAAAAATATATCAGTAATAGTTTTCACAAATAGAATTTAATTTCAAACCCTGAAACACTTAAACATGCAGACAACATTCACATATTTTAATTAGAGATACCATACCAAGTCTTTCTATTTTGGAAATGAAGGATTCTGAGAGAATTTAGAAATTAGTTAAATTTCTATTCCTGTCTGTGAATGTAATTATGTGGCAACTACTCTTGCCGTAATAGCCAGGATATGGGCCACTTAGGTATCAGTGATTTCTCCACTATACACAGTAGCAATAAAGGACATTCCTCCACAATCCTGCCATCTCTGTGAATCCAGAAGATTTAATCCTTTTTGTTAAACAATGATTTAGTTAATGAAAGCCCTTGTCACATCTTATGGAGGTGGGTTACAGAAATGCACACCATAGCAATCTTCAGATTGTCATCTGCATAGAACTATCTACAACAAAATCACGATCCCTTTCTCACTTTTGTGGTTGGTAGGAAGCTGAATTGCCCTCTCGAGGTTTATCCTAAAGTTGCTGAGTGACACAGTGATATATTTGTATTTCGCTTAATCACAACTGCAGGAGAATCTGAGAGGAGATATATGGAGCATGTCTACCCAAGAACCAGGCAGCAACACAGCCAATGGCAAGAGAGAGGGCTAAAGTAGATACCATAGGTGTGACCTGCCTAATACTAATACCATAATTTTTCCAGAACTAGTAGTTCAATTTTGCCAATTCTCCACCCAAAGACTTTGGACATTAGTCTGGAGTATATTTACTTACCACATGTTAGGTCCAAAACAATCATTGATTGATCGATTGAGTCATCATTTGGAAAATACCTGGACTATCATAATAGGTGTCAGCTACCATACCCAAAGATTGTCCTAGAGTAACCAGAATTCATTCAAAGGAGAACTTCCAAGATTTTGAGAGATTTAGAGGGGATGGACTGTGTGTTTTTCATCACTATTCTTTTTCTGCCAAGCACCATGCCTGATGCCCAGGATATTCTCAATAAAAATTTGATAAATGAATGAATTTACAAATGGTGTTTGAGGCTCTTTCACCCACTGGCAGTCTCTTTTCCTGAAGTTTTCTACCATCTTTAAATGCCTATTAGCTCTGAATACCTCCTGTACCAGAATGTCCCACTGCTGTGCAGTGACAAGCAGCCCAGACCCATCACCACCTCCCGTGCATCCTGCTAAAGATGGTAACCATTGACCGGGACCACTCCTTGGGACTGTGGTCATACTTTTGGAGCCACCAGTTGACTGGGACCAGAAAATTGGAGACCCAGAGAAGAACAGAGATCAATGGAAAGTAACTTAATGTTGTACCTCCAAGTGTTGTACTGAACATCTTGAATCCTGTCATTATATGGAAAGGATTGGTCTTAGCCTTGGAGACTAAACTTTCAAGGGAACATCAAGCAGCCTCAGTTCTAGAGGAAAATAATAGTGAAACAAACAATGTCTGATTCAAGCGAAGCATCATGTTACCACTAGGAATGGCACGAGAACAGCCTGCCTTCACTTGGTGGCAGACCCTCAGGTGCAGTCTCCTCCAGCCTGGAAGAGCTCAGGAGGGCTAAAGATGTGTAGGATTTGATGTAGTTATTCAACAAACCTTGGCCAGTTTCTATTACCTGTTTGTAAGAAATGAGCACATGTGTGTTGTCTATCAGTACGGTGAGCACTGCGCTCACAAAACTAGGCCCAGTGACTGTCAGACTCTGCATGATTATCTGACAATTGGCACCAGGAGCCACTGTTCTCAGGGAGAGGGATAAGTATGAGATTGGATGGAATGTGGCTGAGTTGGAACCTCAAGTTTCCGTCTTTGGGACCTGTGTAAGGGGCAGGTAATAGAGACTAGGACTCAGGTACCAGGGAAGAGAAGAATGTAAGGCTAAGGAGCCAGGGAGAGGGAGAGAAGAGTCTCCCTGTTTCTGGCATTCTCCTTGTAACGTCAAGAGCCTGATTTGTCTTGCTCAGATTTTAAAGAGTCCCCCCTTCTGTAGGCTTACCTGTCATAACTGAAGGAAGGAAACATGTGGCTATTTCATCAGCAATTATGGAGATGGTGGGCAGACCCAGGGCCTGGCATTGGACCTCCCTGGGGGATGGGGGTGAGGGGACAAGAGGAAGAGTCTTCTTACAAGCATCAGGGACTGAAAGTGGGGGCTCAGCTGGGTAGGGTCAGCATTGGCACCACGATGCAGGTGGAGCATGGAGAAAGGGAATTTGGGGAAAGAAAGACATTGGAAAACCAACAAAGAAGTCACTGCCAGGAAACAGATCTGCCCACCGGAGCAGGCAGGGTAACAGAAGGGGTCCGTTATCCTATTAAGAAGGGGTCAGTCTCCAGGAAGAGATTGACTTGGCCAGGACAAGATCTTGGTGCGAAGTATTACAGCAACTGAGATACCACAAGGACAAGGACAAGGACAGTCATCAGAAGTAGGAAACCAGGTTCACTTAGGGCTTTACAAGTGAGTAATTATTAATAGATTTGGAAACAGAGTGTCTAGAGTCTCATACTGAGCAGGACATCACACTGGAGGACCTATAGCTTCAGGAACACACAGGAATCTCATGCTGTCATCTTGGGAATACCATCTTGTGACAAAGATTAACCGGGATCAGAAAACAAGCTCTGTGAAGGCTGTTTCTTCCCTGGTTATCACTGGGCATGGCACCTGATAAGTGCCCAAGAAATACTTGCAAGTGGATGAACCATACAGATGATTTTGTCCCCCCCAAATCCTCAAGATGATGTGAGAGAATGAGTCTTCTTAGGTAATTCTGTTTCAAATTCAATTTGGCTGGAAAATTAATGCAGCATTGATGTTTAAATGAGAAGTATGGCAACAGGGGATTTAAAGCTGAGGCCGCTAGCCCTTCATGGCAGGGACAAATTTTTTCTTCTTCGAAATAAAACATAAACCTTGGAAACAAATTATCATGTGCTTGGATGAAACCCTGGCCTTCTGCATCATATTAAATGGAATAGAAGTTTTTATCTCAGCAACTGAGATTTGTGTTATTGTTGAGTCATTTTTTTTTCTTGATGGTAATTAGCAGCAAGTTCAGCTAATTACTGTTCCTGGTTCACATCAACTGTGTGAAGACAGACCATCATCTATTTGCCATGGTGGAAAGACATGATAATTATTCTAAGTTTTAAATCAAATTACTTGGCTGCAAGTGTTAAAAAAAAAAAAAAGAGTAAGAGAGAGGGAAAAAGAAGGTTGTAAGTAAGACTCAGTCTTCGTTCTACTTTTTATTCCCTTTTTCTAACAAACCATCACACTTTAATTTTTGGCAGTGAATAACAACTATGATATCAACATTCAGGAAACATTTTATAGAGTATCTACCTGAAATCATATAATAAGTTCATAAGTTATTTTTGTTCATGGAATTAAAGGCTGCTGGTAGATGAATTAATGTCCAAAGTTTTATATTAACAAATGCAATCTATTGTTATTTTTAATCTCCTTCTCAGTAAGATGAAACAGTTCATGGAAGTGACCTATAATGGAATAACTGTACTGAAAGCCTGTTAGCACCTCCTGTAAGATTAGATAAAAAGATTCAGTCTGGAGTCTGTCGAGAAGAAAACTGGGTACTTTTTTGTGAACATGTTCAAGAAACTAGTGTGATATTTAAAAACAAGACAGTTGTCTGTTTTGAAAATGATAATCACTATTCTTTCACCACCTGACAGGAACTCTACCTGAGGGATTGGTAAGAGGAAAAAATTAGTCCAATACTCAGTACAACATTCTAAATATTACTGGCAGTGAAAGATCTTCTAAAGCCTGTTTATACTTAAGATCATTGATCTTTTGTAAGTAGATAGAATTATAGGATCCTAATTTAGAAGGGTTCTGGCATTGACAAATGTGGAAAGATTCTCTTAGCTATAAATTGGTACTTACTATGTTGTCAACAGAAATTTGTGTATCTGTGAGCACTGAAAGTTATGATGTGGGAGAAATAGACTTCATTAGTCTAGTCATTGAGTGGTCTTCAAATTTTTGAAAACATTTTCCAAAAATAAAACCCCTTTCCTCTCAAAATTTATGGAATTCCTATGTGGAAGACTGATCAAATTATTGAATACATGAGATGCTTGATTTTCCATTATGAGAGAAAAACTCAACTAAATTCAAGAAGTAGGGAGAGGGTTTGGCAAGTTTCCACCTAATGGGTACAATCAACACACAGGTAAATGGCAAACTTCTTGGGTAAAGGTCACAACTACAACTCAGACTTTACCTTATGGATGCAGATAATGTAGCCTAATCATATGTACCCTCATATTAATCTGAAATAAAAAAATAAGAAAACTTATCAAGGTAGAGTTGCTTTGATTAAAACATCTGTACTTTTTCAATGGGCATGAGTGACTCTCTACAGTAACCTCAGAGATATCACCAAAGAGCACCAGTAGGGTCTTGTACAACAGAGTTTGAAAGCCACTAAACTACACTAGATGTCCCAAATGTCAGTCCTCAGAGTAAGGCTTTCTTGGGATCTACCCAAAGAAAGCAGAAAGACAGAACTAATAAAGAAAAATGCTAAAAGTGATGAAATAGAAAACAAACATATGAGGATCAACAAGCCGAAAGTGAGTTCTATGGAAAGTCTAATAAAAATGATATGCCTAGAAATGTTTATGATGATAGAATCAGGTGTACCTGCCCAAATAGATCCACACCTCTCCCAGGCAGGGTCAGGTTCATGACCTGCCCAGGAAGGGTCAGACTCATGTCCCTCACGGAAATAGGAATGCCACCAATTGCTGCCCCCATGACCCTTTAATCCCCATCCAGCATAACCCACATGTGGAATTCCTTTCTTGATTTCAACCCACTTACATCCCAATGGAAATAAAGACCACGTTATTTCTAGAGAACGGGGATTCTGTTTTCCATCGTTTCACTCCTTGGAATAATCTTTCTTCCTTGGTTCCAGAACCTTTCATATGAGAGAAGAAAAGCACAAATAAATGTTAGAAATGAAAAAGGAAAACACCAGGATGGAAGGGGAACACATTATTCTTAGTAAAGCATCACAAGAATGGAGAAGCAAAAATCCCATGTACTCAATTCTGATATGAGGACAATTAATGACCTAGTACATGGTGGGGGGTGGGGGAAGGGGAAAGCGGGGTGGGGGGCACGGTGTGTGACATACCTTTTGGGGGTGGGACATAATTATAAGAGGGACTTTACCTAACAAATGCAATCAATGTAACCTGGTTCTATGTACCCTCAATGAATCCCCAACAATAAAGAAAAGAAAAAGAAAAAGGAACACACCCATAGAGGATGCAGAGATTTTTTTTTTATTATTATTGTTGGGGATTCATTGAGGGTACAAGAAACCAGGTTACACTGATTGCATTTGTTAGGTAAAGTCCCTCTTACAATCGTGTTTTGCTCCCAAAAGGTGTGGCACACACCAAGACCCCACCCACCTCGCTACTTCCCTCTCTCTGCTCTTCCTTTCCCCACCCCACCCTCATTCTTTCTCTGCTCTCCCCTCCCTCACCCTCACCGTGTCATTAATTGTCATTAATTGTCCTCATATCAAAATTGAGTACATGGGATTCATGCTTCTCCATTCTTTTGATGCTTTACTAAGAATAATGTGTTCCACTTCCATCCAGGTTAGTACAAAGGCTGTAAAGTCTCCATTTTTTTAATGGCTGAATAGTATTCCATAGTGTACATATACCACAGCTTGTTAATCCATTCCTGGGGTGGTGGGCATTTAGGCTGTCTCCACATTTTGGCAATTGTAAATTGAGCTGCACTAAACAGTCTAGTGCAAATGTCCTTATGATAAAAGGATTTTTTTCCTTCTGGGTAGATGCCCAGTAATGGGATTGCAGGATCAAATGGGAGGTCTAGCTTGAGTTCTTTGAGAGTTCTCCATACTTCCTTCCAAAAAGGTTGTATCAGTTT
>CAUYRH010064333.1:0-16428 GCA_963574655.1 Perodicticus potto
ATAAACCAAACAAGAACATACCTTGGGGAAAGACTCCCTATTCAATAAATGGTGCTAGGAGAACTGGATATCTACATGTAAGTAACTGAAACTGGACCCACACCTTTCTCCACTCACAAAAATGGATTCAAGATGGATAAAGGACTTAAATTTAAGGCATGAAACAATAAAAATCCTTGAAGAAACATAGGAAAAACACTGGAAGATATTGGCCTAGGGAAAGACTTCATGAAGAAGACTGCCATGGCAATTGCAACAACAACAAAAATAAACAAATTGGATTTAATTAAACTGAAAAGCTTCTGTACAGCTAAGGAGACAAAGACCAAAGCAAATAGACAATCCACACAATGAGAAAGGATATTTGCATATTTTGAATCAGACAAAAGCTTGATAACTAGGATCTATAGAGAACTCAAATTAATCCACATTAAAAAAGCCAATGATCCCATATATTAATGGGCAAGAGACATGAATAGAACCTTCTCTAAAGAAGACAGATGAATGACTAACAAACATATGAAAAAATGATCATCTTCCCTAATTATTAGAGAAATGCAATCAAAACCACCCTGAGATACCATCTAACCCCAGCAAGAATGGCCCACATCACAAAATCTCAAAACTGCAGATGCTAGCATGGATGTGGAGAGAAGGGAACACTTTTATACTGCTGGTGAGAATCCAAACTAATACAACCTTTTTGGAAGGAAGTATGGAGAACCCTCAAGAACTTACGCTAGACCTCTCATTTGATCCTGCAATCCCATTACTGGGCATCTACCCCAAGGAAAAAAAATCCTTTTATCATAAGGACACTTGCACTAGACTGTTTATTGTAGCTCAATTTACAATTGCCAAAATGTGGAAACAGCCTAAATGCCAACCAACCCAGGAATGGATTAACAAGCTGTGGTATATGTATACCATGGAATACTATTCTCCATTAAAAAAAAAATGGAGACTTAACAGCCTTTGTAGTAAACTGGATGGAAGTGAAACACATTATTCTTAGTAAAGCATCACAAGAATGGAGAAGCATGAATCCTACGTACTCAATTTTGATATGAGGACAATTAATGACATGGTGGGAGTGGGGAAAGGGGAGAGCAGAGAAAAAGAGAAAGGGGGGGAAGGAAGTGCAGACAGAGGGAAAGAGTGATGGGGTGGGATCTTGGTGTGTGACACAACTTTTGGGGGCAAGACACAATTGTAAGAGGGACATGACCTAACAAATGCAATCAGTGTAACCTGGTTTCTTGTACCTTCATTGAATCCAACAGTAATATATATATGTATGTGTGTGTATATATATATATATATATATATATATATATATAATTTTAATACAGTTTAAAAAAAAAGAAAGATAAGCCATCATGATGGAGGAATGGAAACAGGTCCCTGTCACATCAAATGCACACTCTTAACTTAGAAGCATTTTGCTTTGAAATTAACAGTCAGGGACAGAAAATTTAAGAGTTTCCAAATACTCAAGAGACAAAATTTTAGAGATATTAAAGGTAACTCCCTAGTTTCCTCACTTTAAGAAGGAAATAGAAATTCAAAGGAGGCACTGTCTTGCCCAGGGTCCTGAAAGAGCCAGCAAGTCTCTTCACACCTTGACCACAGTAATTTCCATGCAAATGAACTGAAATCCTACTGTATTATGAGTTTCAGGCTACCAATGACCAAGTTAAAAGATATCTGAATTATAATGTTTCAAAGAAGTTTATTACAGAAACATTGTAGTAAATTGCCCAATTTTTAAGCTCACTTAATTGGGGCACCCTAGATCCTAGATTACAAACTTTTCTGAAGATGCACCCTCATCAGTAAAACTTTGTTAGCACACTCTTAATATGTGTATATGTATTGTGCCCAGAAAATACACACACTACCGTAATAATGTACTATGTCTATTTCAAAACATATACAAAAATAAACATTTCATTCTTTCACAATGGAAGAAAAAATTGAGGGCTGGGTGTGGTGGTTCACATCTGTAATCCTAGCACTGTGGGAGGCCAAGAGGGTGGATTGCCTGAGCTCAGGAATTGGAGGCCAGGCTGAGCAAAAATGAGACCCCATCTCTAAAAATAGGCATTGTGGTGGGTGCCTATAGTCTCAGCTGCTTGGGAGGCTGAGGCAAGAGGATCACTTGAGTCCAGGAGACTGCAGTTGCTGTGAGTTATGATGTCACAACACTCTACCCAGGGTGAGAAAATGAGAGCCTGTCTCAAAAAAGAAAGAAAGGAAGGGAGGGAGGGAGGGAAAAAAGAAACAAAGACAAATTAGTCTTATACTTTTTCCTTTATCTTAATAATCTGTCTTTTGTGCTCCCCGAGGATCCTGCAACACACTCTGGAAACTGCTGCTCATGATCATTACCATTTACATAAAGGAATATGACTTACAAGTGAGCCATGAAATCGACAGCAAGTTGCAGCTATACTATTTTACATGAGCTACAATACAATAGATAGACAACAACGAGTGGATTTCAGGTGGTATGGGTAAGTACTGTTCAGTGGCAATTTTTTTCTGTCAAGCACTGCCTATTGACAGGGATACATGGTGCGCACATCCTACCATGTACTACACAAAGCTAGACGACACAGCCTGGTACACACCTGAACTGTAAGGTATACTTTATTGCTCTGTACAGGCTACAAACCTGTACGGCATGCTACCATACTGAATACTGTGGACGATTGTAACTCAATAGGAAGTACTTGTGTAGCCAAACATCTAAACATAGAAAAGGCATAATAAAAATATGGAATAAAAGATAAAAATGTCTGTATAGGACACTTACCATAAATGGAGCTTGCAGGAGTAGAAGTTATTCTGGGTGAGTCAGTTAGTGAGTGGTGAGTGAATATGAAGGCCCGGGACATCACTGGCACTACTGTAGACTTTATAAACACTGTACTCTCAGGCTACATGAATTTTATTAAAAATATTTTTCCTTCTTCAATAATAAATTAGCCTTTGCTTACTGTAACTTTTTTACTTTATTAACTTTATAAAAGTTTTGGCTCTTTGATATTAACTTACTTAGCTTAAAACACAAACACATGTACAACTGTACAAAAATATTTTTGTTATGTCCTTATTCTATAAACTTTTTTCTATTTTTAATTTTTTCTAAACTCTTTAAGGTTTTCTGTTAAAAAGTAAAACCCAAACACGTATCCACAAACACTGTAGCCCTTGAACTGAATCCAAATTTTGCAGAACAAATATGTCTAATAAAGGGTATCTGGACAAGGTAAGGAGCATCACAACTCACTAGGCAATAGGATTTTTCCAACTCCATTATATTAACCTTATGGGACCACCGTCATATATGCAGTTTGTTGTTAACCAAAATGTTATGCAAGGCATGACTGTATTTACGTGCTATTTGGGGGAGGAGTGGCATACTGGATGGTTCTGTAAAGTGTGAATCCTTCCACTTCAGTAGTTTGATGTTTATGCAAGCCATTTCCACATTACTTCCACAATCTCTACCCTCACTACCTACTTACAAATTTAATCCACACAACATCCCTCTGACGTGGGTTTTCTTACCCCATTATTTATGTAGGTGTCAAACTGTGGCATGGAGAGGTGAAATAGCTTGCCCAAGTTTGCAGAGCCTGGGGCAGCCAGGGTCTAGGCGGCCAAATCCACAATCTGCTGGGAGCCACTAGGAAGCTGCTCCAGTGACTGCAAAGGGAGAACCCAGGAAAGTCTAGACCTCACGCAGGGTCCCACTGGCCAAGGTCATTAGCTCACTCTTCCCTCCTTTCTTTTCTGCTTTTGCCTGCCAACATTCCTCTTTTCACCTTTTTCTTCTTCCTCCTTCCCTGCTTCTATCCCTTCCTTCCTCCTTTCAAAATTAGTTTCTCATGAACTAAATTTCAGGAAAGCTTGTACTGAGCTGGAAGGGATCTCAGAGATGAACTCCAACCTCTTGATTTTTGAAGATGAGGAAATGGAGGTCCCGTCAGGGGAAGGGTGTTCCTACTAGCTTAAGTTCCTGCTCACCACTAGCTTAAGGCACAAGTGAGGTGAGAACCCACTTCCTCTTCCTCCTCCATCAGTCTTTCCGCTGCCCCCGCTGCATGTGGCCCATAAACAGTCAACACTGAGCAGAGTCTGTGCTCTCTTTCTTTGGGTGCTAAGAAGTCATGTTAACTCATGTAGAGGATTGAGAGGTCATAGCCTTCAACAGCATTTACAGAGTCTTGGCTGTCAGGGCAGGACTGTGATGGTGCCTGGAATTAAACAATACCTACACCAGAACAGCCCTTTCTTACCACCACCCACTACCGCCCATCTTCACGCATTCTGAGAGAATAGGGATCCCTTCCTCCTTGCTCCTACCACATAGACCTGTGTCATCCTTTGATTGCCAGCCTCTCCCACTGGAATGCAAGCTTCCAGAGAGCAGAGGTCCTTTTTCTTTCTTTGTATACTTTTGTTACAGAAACCAGAACTTGGCATATAACATATGTTCCATAAATAAGTTTTGCATGAGTGAATAAACACATAGTCCCTGTATTAGTTTGTTAGGGGTCCCCTAAAAAAATATCACAGACTGTGTGGCTTGGACAATGGAATTTTATTTCCCACAATTCTGGAAGCTCGAAGTCCAAGAGCAAGGCATCCGCAGGTGGGTTTCCGTTGAGGTCTCGCTGCTTGGCTTACAAACGTTCGCCCTGTTGCTGCTTCTCCGCATGGCTTTTTCTGTGTTCACACACTCTCGGTATCTCTTTGTGCATCCTAATTTCTTCTTCATATAAGGCCACTACTCAGACTGGAGTAGGGCCCACCCCAACAGCTTCATTTTATCTTAGTTACATCTTTAAAGTCCCTATCTCCACATACGGTTTCATTTTGGGACACCGGGGATTGGGGCTTCAACGTATGACAGTCTCTTGCCTTTGACTAGCTCATAGTTTAATTAAAGTGATATATACACAAAATACAATGATAAGACAACATAGTAACTGCTTTAACAGGACATTGCAAAACTTTATGGGACACAAATAATGATTAATAATCATAATAGCTTCGCCACCAACCATTGCCATGTGCCATGAACCATTCCAGGCACAGATCGCATTATCTAATTTAATCTTCACCAGGATTAAATGTCAGCAAACATTTACCAGTACCTGCATGTGAGTCATGGTGCTAAGCCTAGAGATCCAAAAATATACAAGCTTAGATGATAGTGGAAAGATTCTCACTGTTTGATAAGAAAATGTGCAGGCACGCTCACGCACGCACACGCACGCAAGCACCGGTCTTATCCTATCCTGGTTTGTTTCTGCCACCCTTATATCTCCCGAGAGTAGTGATCACCCAGCCAGGTGATTCAGTCCAGATCCAACCAGGGAAGCAGAAAACACTCCAGGTCTTTCAAAATAAGAACTTAAGGATAAGGAATTGGATGCACAGGTGATAAAAAAGTTGAGAAGCCAAACAGGGATGAGGAAGCACCACAGATAATAGCCAAGCCGGAAGATGCATCACCAAGGAGGCGTTGTCAGCAGACTGGGGAGCCCGGGACATGTGTCAGGAGCTGGAGGCGCTGAGCCCGCGGAGCCAGCGCTGGAGATGCCAGGGGAGGGGAACACCGGGCTGTCCCCTCCTCTCCTTCAGTCTTCTGTCACCGCCTCTTTTAGCCAAACCTGCTTTGAAGCAACCGGGTAAAGGCTCCAGAGCACGCAGGACCCGGGGACACCGAGCGCACGGGAGGAGCATGAAGAAGGAAGCTGAGAACAAATGGCTCTGAACGGCAGCGCCTCAGCGTGACCTTGGGCAAATCACTTTGTCTCTCAGAGCCTTGGTTTCCTCATGGTAATCTGAGAAAAGTGACACTTCCCGCGTTTGTGGTAAGACTTAGGGAAACGAAGTACATGAAAGCATTTCATCAACTTCGAAAAGCCTGTATATGAATGTAAGGGCTTTTCCTCTCGGTTTTAATCTAATGTTGTGGACTTTAGATTCTGGGGGAAAAAACAAAGTGGGTGTCAGCAGAACTTCGCCATGCCTAATATTTACCTGGGTAAAGGCAAGTAGCTTTTAATTTTATTCTTGTTATATCCTCTGTCACACTGGCCCTTCGGTCTTTGAAAAGGACTGACTGATGTTGAAGAAATTGGCACAAAACTGAAAGGTCAGCGTATACTCTCGAGTCTATTTGGGGATGTGTCTGTGGTTTTGAGTCAAAAAGTGATCAACAAATAGGATTGCAACAATTTCCTTAAGACCACTCATGACATCCTTTTCATTTTACAGAGGACCAGGAAGAAGAAGGGACGTGGGCACATGGCATGAGTACAGTCAGTCTCTGTTGCAGGAATTTATACAATGTCACGTGCCAAATTCTCGGCAGAGAGAGACAGAGAGCCCCTGGGGACCCTTACTCCTTCCACAACTAATCCTCTCTTCTTTAGACCTTGAGATTTCAAATTAGCCTAATACAATAATTTTTCCTTTCAACTTTTTCCTTGTCCTTTTTCATTAACCTCATGCCCACTTCCTTTCCTTTTAGTCTTCAGTAATCTTTGAGTCTCAGCTTCACAGACTTTTCCTGTACTATGCTGATGGACAATAAAAGCCCAGCCCTAAGCCATATCTATTTTAACACGAGAAGGTATAAGATGTTCCTAAATACCTCAGTTCTTAGGTATTAGATCAGAAGGTATCACAAACTCATTGAGAACAGCTTTTCTGCCAAACCCAGGGCTTACTGTGAAAATCACAAAGTATGATTACTTCCTTCTACCAGCAAAAGGTATAGGCCATGGCCAGAACTTCTAAACATCAGGGTACTCACACGTGGTTCATGAGAATGGTCACATTTTAACCAGACACAAGGTGACTGGTTAAAGCAAAAGCAATCCTGTCTTAGCTTTTTTATTTCAATGTGTTTCAGTGGCAATCGTTAAGTGAAGGATAAAGTTAAAAGCTACTCTCCACTTATCCATTGAAGACCTTGTGCTTTGATCGCCTCTAAGTTTCCTTCTGGCTCTGGCATTTGAGAAATCAGCATCATTCTACCAAAGAAGGCCTATTATGGTCACAGAGGCACCAAGACAGTAATAATCCCCTGAGTGACTCATGGAATTCCCAGTGGCCCACTGTGAATTGACATTTTACGGATGCAGAGTCTGTGGCATCTTAAAATGTCAGAGCTGGAAGAGTGTCAGTCATCATCTGCTAGGAGACACAGAGGAGCCTGGGACCTGCAGCTTATCAGTATCCAGTCACCAATTTCTTCAGCAGAGACTTAAACAGTTCCCATATCACATACCAAGCACTGTACTAAGTCCCGAGGTACAGGATTAGACAGGTGATTACCTAACCTCACATATACTGGTGGGGCCAGATATTTAAAAAGAAAAAGAATAAATAAGCAAGATAATTATGGTTTGTAATCATTGCTTAAAAGATATAAATAATGTAATGGGATCCATTTATCTACCTTATTCAGTGAATTGTGAATTACTTATGAGAAGGGGAAGGGACGATTGTCTGCAAAAGTGGCACTTAAGATGGTATCTGAATCTTGAGAAGAAACCAGCTGTGTAATCCAGGCCATAAAACAAATGCTAGGCAGAGGAAATGGGACATGCAAAGGCCCTGGGGCAGGAAAGCATTTGGTATAGAGTAATCAGTGTCCTAGGCGCTCTATCTAGGAATGGAAAGGCAGCTAATCCGGCTGGAGTTAAATAAGGGAAAAGTGGCTGGGGAAGATGTCTGGGACCAGATCAGCCTCATAAGCCCTAATAAAGAGTTTGGGTTTCCTTCTAAGAATGGGAAGACTTCAAAGGCTTGGATGCAAAAATTGACATCATCTGGTTTATATTTCTTAAAGAGCCCTCTGAGTAGTAAAAGAGAAAGTGAGCTATTACAATAGTATAGGAAAAAAAAAAAACAGACAAAATTGGAATAACAAGATGGAAAGAAGTGGCGGCATTTCAACAGTGTAGCTGTAATACATCCCTCATATGAGAGGAGTGAGGTATGTATAGGAGGTAGAGCCCAAAGGACATGCTGATCACTTAGAAATAATACATAAAGCGGATTGCGGTGGCTCACGCCTGTAATCCCAGCACTCTGGAAGGCCAAGGCCAATGGATTGCCTGAGCTCATGAGTTCGAGACCAGCCTGAACCAAAGCGAAACCTCATCTCTAATAATAGCCGGGCATTGTGGCAGGCTCCTGTAGTCCCAACAACTTGGCAGGTTGAGAAAAGAGAATCACTTGAGCCCAGGAGTTTGAGGTTGCTATGAGCTGCGACACCAAGGCACTCTTGAGGGCAACAAAGTAAGGCTCTGTCTCAAAAAAAAGAAAAAAGAAATATTATATAAACTGAGACAACCAGAGGAATAAAAGAATGCTTCTAGATTTTTGAAGACATCATTATTGATGTGGTAATGAACATCAGAGATGAGCGGGATCAGAGAGGTGTCTCTCCTTATAAAAGTAAGTGGGAATCTCAGGTCATACATGGATGAGTAGCACACAGGTATGTCAGTGGTATTAGAATTGAAACATTAGCATATCTCATCCATACCTTGAAAGGATATAAAACCTTGAGTTACCTTATTAATTCACTTTTTAATCAAATTAATGGATTGCTTAGCCTCTCCAGCAGAGGCTGGTAGAAGATGGTGAATTATGAGACTTGTGGAGTTCTCCTGTGAGTGGGACTAAGGCTCCAAGAGAGGGGTCTGAACAGAACATCTGTTGAATCCATTTAGGAAGCACTGAACCCAGCTGGAGGCCAGGGGAGCTATGCTGCCCACTGGCAACTTAGTAAAAGGATTGATGGGGGTGCATCTGGGTAATAACAAGAGACCCCAGGGGAAGTGTAGGGGTCCGAGAATCCTATGAAGCATGAAGAGAGAACTCCATGAACCTGGGCTTTTAAGGACAGATTTCCAAACTAAGATCCTCTAGACCAGTTTTCAAACTATATTAGCTCACGGCACACTTGAACCTATAGTTAAACTTCCCTGGCACCCTTAAATTACGTTGATCAAAAGAAAAAAGAGTAAAAAAGGAGTACACTTACTGTGCTTTGAACTTCTTTCGAAAATAATTTAATTAATGATCTTTAAAACTTTTCTCAGCACACTGAAGATCCTCACTGTTCTAGAGTCTGCTGGTTCTCATGTGTGCCTGGCCAGTAAAATCATGTCAGATAATTTTAAAAGTACTAACACAAAAAAATAATTAATTAATTAAAACAAATAAAAAGTACTGATATTGTACTAGGTGGGCCCCACCTCTGAAAACAGTGATTAAATTAGTCTGGCTTAAGGCCCAAGCTCTGGAATTTTAAAAACCCCTCCAGGGATTTGGGGTTGAGAATTACTGATCTAGTTGAGTATCACACACTCCTGTGCCCACAGGGCCAGGGCAGCAGAGGAAGAGAGGGAAGGGATGGGCCCCGCTGAAGCGCCCCACTCTTGCCTTGTAGAAATTTGGGCTCACTGTTACCAAAGCTTACAGTCCTCTTGTTTTTCGTTTTTTAGTTTTTTGTTTCTTTTTTTTTTATTTTGAGAAGGCTAAAATCCAGATTTTTAAAATACTAGCTCCAAACGTGGTAACACCCCATGCCAAACAAAACATGTCTGCGGAGCATGTTGGACCTCTGAGCTGTCATATAGCAACCTTTGATCCAGTTCAGTGGATCAAAGTATGAAAAGTGATTTTCGTACTTTTTTTTAACCACAGTAGGTTTTCTCTGAACAACCTATTGTGAGGAACTGCTATAGATTAAATAAATCTAAGCAGAACTGTTTAGGACAGAGTAGAGACACTCTCAGCTCTTCCTCCTTCCAGCCCAACGCAGTTCTTAAGGCAGCTCCTGAGGTTCCTCTCATTCTGGGAAACCTCTCTGATCTGTTTACCAGCTGAGAGAACTGAGACCTTCAGACCACAGTTGCAGAGCAGAGTTTGCCTGACAGGGCAATTTGTAAATGCGTAGGGATACTTGAAGTTGTCACAGTGACAAAGTGGGCATGGCTGGCATTCTGTGGCAGGGGACCAGGAATGCTAAACTTCTTGCAATGTCTGGGACAATACAGAATTTCCCCACACAAAATGTCAGTAACTCCTCACTGGGAAACACGAGATGAAGAAGTGGAGAACCACCAAGGGGGCATCATCTGGCAAGATCATGGCCAATGCACCCTAGAACTTTGCCCTTTACTGCATAAGCCTGAGGAAGTTCATACTTACCTGTAAGAACAGGTCAATAGCTGGCTGGGTTGGCTTGGCCATATTCCAAAACACAAGGGAGAAAGGGATGTTCTATAAAATTAAAGCCCAGAAGCTTCTTGATGTAGGACAGTCTCTGTGTAAAGAGCTAAGTGCTAGGTTTTGAGAAGCAACTTGGAAGGTGATAAGGACTTAGGATCTCTTTAGCCTGGGTTGGGACCAGTGGTTGGTCCTGGAGGGGCAGGCCAGTTGGTGCCAGGAGCATAGGCGCTGAGAAATGCTGGGCAGGGCGGCTGCCCGGGTTTGTTGGCTCCATGGGTCATCTAATCCCTAGGCCAAAATACAATACGCCAAGTTTAAAAATAGGGTGTGGGGGCAAAAGGTGAAAGGAGGGTGTCCCCAGCACTCCGAGGAAAAGAGAGCCAAAAGAGAGATCAGTCTCCTATTTTTGTCATTACAATGTCACACATTGTACAGTTTCACCACTAATAAAATCATTACTACAGGATTGCCTTCTCAAAAACCACCAGGCAAGGGCAGAATTATTCCCATTTTATAGGCAAGGAAATGGGCCTCGGGTATGATTATGTGGCGCCCACCCTGCAGAGATGTGGCTTTGCTTGTTTATGCTTATTTTTATCATCCTCATGGGGAAGGTCAAGGGAGGAATTCCTAGTCTCACCTTATAGTTAGACCAGTTATGCTCAAACTATGGTGGGTATCAGTGTCTCCTAGGAAAGCTGATACTATCCCAGGTCTCTTTCACCCTATTAGCACCCACTCAGGTGATCCCAATCACCACCAGCACCCAACCAGTCTTTCATGGGTCAATGAAATAGGTCCACTCACCACGTGCTTGGATGTTACAGTTTCTATGTTTCTAACTGCTTATTCATTCAGCTGGTGATGGAGATAAGCCAACATCGAGTGGTTTGCTAGTAAGCTGACCCTCAATGAGGGTGGTCTCTGATTTGTGGTGTTAATCTATTTCCGTGGTGTAAATACTGGTATCATGGCTGGTTTCAGAGTACCGTCACTGACCATGGAGCTGAAAAAGGTGCACACAGTCACCTCTTTTGTGGCAGTCTCAGCCAGCTCTGGCATACATCTCTTATGTCCTATTTCCAAAGTTGGGGGTCTTTCCTCTTAAAAGCTGTCCAGAGCTGGGAGGTGGGACAGGCTCATGCAGAGAAGTGCATCTTCCACACTATCATCATGTTCAGGGACAAGCATACTGCTTACTGCTATGTTACCACTGTCTTGGAAGAGCAGTAGATATGATTTTGAATCTCAACTTTGTGAGTTCTGGTTGTGTGACCTTAGATAAGTCTCAAACCTCTCTGGGCCTCATGTTCCTCATCTTTAAAGTAGAAACTATGATATCTTCCTTAAAGGGAAACGGTAAAGGCTGCGGGAGACTATGGATGTGAACTGTGTAAGGCAGCACTTGGTGACGATTGGTCCACAATGAAGGTTGTGCCGTTCTCCTCTCCTACCTCCCTCAGGCTTGAAGACCGAGAAAGGACCTCGTCACTCTTCCCCCCTAGGTGCCCTGGTAGGGAATCAGAGACTTAAGGAGGACAATCCCTTTGCTCAACAAACTACAGGCAGCTGGCACAGGAGCCACCCCACATCAAACCATGTGTCACGGGGCTATTGTCTTCTATCCACAGACCGACCTGAAAGCCGGGCTGTGGAAATTCTGCATGTTTGCATTGGAACGACTCGCCACAGTCACTATCCGTGCAAAAGTTCTGACGGAGAAAAGGCGTGCAGGCATTTTGCTTCAGCAGCCTGAGCTTTGGAATGGGGCTTGCCCTGCAGGACAGAAAGGCGCTTTCACCCTTCTGCCGCAGATGACGGAAACGTTTAAAGCTATGGATTGTGTCTCTGCATCCTCTTCCCTTCACACCAGCTAATGTGTTTTTCATTTCTCTTGGCTGTCTCAATTTCCCACATGTTCTCCCAAGCTCTTCCTCTCAGCTCCCCAGGGCTTCCCACAACAAACCTGCGTGCTTTGGCCTCCTCGTAGGAGGGGCTGCTGAAAAGCATACCGGATACGCCTTAGCTGTGTTTATCAGCCCCAGCCAGGCTCCCTTGGCTGAAGGTGGCCCGAAGTACAGGGCTTTGGCGGTTCAGGTGACCCTAGCCTGCCTGCGCCCTGCCCCTGACAGCAACCTGCCCACCCAGCCTGCCATTTGTTCCAGGCAAAGACCTTCCCTTCCGCACTTCAGTTTCCTCATCCCTGAAAATAATAACAGTAACGTATCTGTGTTTTACTACGTATATGGAACACTTTGCATTTTACAACAGTCCCTTTACGTGTGGCTTCCTGTTTAATCGTCATCACAGCCTATAAAGCAAAGGACACCATGGCAGGTAAAGGGCAGAGCCAGGAGCACAGTCTACCCTATTAGCTGCCTCATTTACACAAGGAGGCTGCGTTGTCACATCAGGCCTGTGGTTCTCTTTCCCTGTGCGGGACTTACTTCAGGTCCTTTGCTTGTGTGTCCTCATTCCTGTCTCCCTCTCTCTTCCTGTAGAGATAGCTTTGCTTTCTGAGAGCTCTGGGGGTAGCTGGGCCCACACAGCTTGAGCCTCGCAGGGCACCCAGAGGGTTCATTAGAAGGCATTCACTCCCTGAACTCCCCATCTGAATTCCTGGTTAGAAAAGGCACCCTCTCGTTTCTGGCCTTTCTTTTTTCCTTTATCTGTGCACTTGTGTCCTCCTACCAAGGACTCCTTTTGGACACTTCAAATGAAACTTTGGCTCTCCCTGGGTCTCCAGTCTGCTGACTTATGAACTAGAACTATTTGGATGTAGATATTTGCTGTTTAGGTTTTTTGTTTGTTTGTTTGTTGCAGTTTTGGCTGGGGCTGGGTTTGAACCCACCACCTCCGGAATATGGGGCCGGCATCCTACTCCTTTGCGCCACAGGGGCTTCCAGTTGGGGGGTTTTTTGTTTGTTTTATTTTGTTTCTTTCCAGTTTCTTTGGTAGAAGGGTCAGGCAAAATATAAAATATGTGTGGAATCCATCAGTTTCACAGACATTTATAGACTGAATGAGAACCACAGAGAAAACGTCCTCATCCCGTTTAACTATAGCTTAGGAATATAAAGAGGACATACTTAGAATCCAGAAAACATTTTGAGATAATTTACCAATATATCCTGGAATGTCCCTTCTCTGCACCCCACTTTTTCCACCAAAGCCTTTTCTGTCTTTCCAGTTGGAACGAACCTCTTCCTCAAAATCCTGCTTGCAGCCCAGTGGCTATGCTTCTCTTGAGCCCTCTCATCCTTCAGTGACCTGGTTCTCTTGGTGGCTTGTAAATTCTTCTATCATAAAGATGACTTCTTGGCCCAGCACAGTGGCTCACACCTGTAATCCAAGCACTATGACATGCTAAAGTAGAAAGATCCCTTGAGTTTAGGAGTTCAAGATCAGTGTAAGCAAGAGTGAGACCTCATCACTACTAAAAGTAGAAAAATTAGCCAGGTGTTGTGGTGGCACCTATAGGAGGCAGGGAGATCACTTGAACCCAGGAGTTTGAGGCTGCTGTGAGATAGGCTGAGGCCACAGCACTCTAACCTGGGCAACAGGGTGAGACTCTGTCTCAAAAAAATAAAAAATAAATAAAGACCATTTCTTAATCATATTTTTTTGTGTGTTCACTATTGAAGCTTCTACCACCACAATGTAATATCTAATAATAATGATAGCAGCTTCTATTTATTAAGTGCTTTTTCTTTGTCAGAGACTTATTCAAACGTCTTTTTAAATCTTGCATCAGCTTATCAAGATAAGTAGTTTTACTATCTTCCATTTAAATAACTTTCCAAGAATTATATCAAAGTAAGAGGAGAAGGTAGGATTTCCAACCTAGAATTGTCAGATTCTCTAATTTTAAAGCTCATGTTCCCAAGTTCTGTGTATTCGTGGGAGACTAAACCCTCCGTAAGGAAATTCCAGTCTCTCCCTATTAAGAGTCAACCCTCCGCTGTCTGAACAGGAACAAGGTCATTTCATCCCAGCCTCTCATTTCACTGATGCAGAAATTAAAGCCAAAAAGGGGAAAGTGCGTCAACCTAAGCCACCTGAGCAGTCAGTAGCTCAGCACAACACCGGGCCTCACGCCATTTCCCTGCTGCCTGCAACCTCTCGGCCTCTTGCTTTCCTAGAGTTTCCAGGGGACAGGAACTGCGCAATATTGGAAAGCTTAGGCAGGAAGAGGGTGTGGGAGCAAATGTATGTCATGTTTCATGACCACACTGTATAGGACACCAGGGACACACAGCTTCCCTGAAGCTTTACTTTCCTGAAGAGTGGTGCGTAGATCAATTGCTTGCTTTCTCATTCCAGTAAGTCAGTCTGCGGGCGGGGTGGGGGATGGAGGCTAGTGGTGAGTCAGTTTGGCTGATGGCTGGGAGTCGGCTACCCGGCTTTGTGTTTGTGCAGTTGATTGTCCGCATACAGGCTCTACGATATGCCCAATCATATGTGCATATGATACATACTGTCTTACTCATTAGCCTACTATTGGCATTTTATGCCAGATAATTCCTAGTCATGGGCCTGCCCTTTGCATTTCAGCAGCTTCCCTGCCCTCTACCCACTGCAAGCCAGTAGCAGCACCCCCTCCTTCAACTGTAACAACATAAAATATTTCTAGACATTGCAAAATGTCCCTGGGGGCAAAATCACCGCTAGTTGATTTAACCTTGTATTTCCCTGAGTCCTGTGATGGGGAGAGGGGTGCTAATTGGTGAAGACAGCAAACATCCAAAACTCCAGCTAGAATCTATATCCTGACTTAGATTTTGAAATATTCTTATGACTTCCATGCATGGCATGCTTGCTTTGTGCCCAACAATAGCTAAGGGATTTAACCTACTTATTCCTCCCAAGAACCTTATGGGGCAGCTATTACTGTATTATTCAGGGTCCCCCAGAGAAACAAAACTAGTAGGATGTGTGTGTGTGTATATATACATTTTTTTCTAAGTGATTTATTATAAAAAATTGGCTTATGTAATTATAGAGGCTGACAAGTCCCAAGATCAGAAGTTGGCAAGCTGGAGACCCAGAAGAAGTGATGGTATAATTCCAGCTTAGAAGTTGCAGTTTCAAAATTCAGGAAGAGAAGGGTGGTGCCTGTGGCTCAAAGGAGTAGGGCGCCAGCCCCACTGGCTGGAGGTGGTGGGTTCAAACCCAGCCCCAGCCAAAGGGAAAAAAAAAAACAAAACAAAGGGAAGAAAAGTACAACAGAGAATGTCAACCCCAAAGTTACGTCCTGTGGTTGTGTTGATTTTCCTGCCAAGTTGCAAAGCTTAAATTGTCACTAGGAGAGAATTTATTTTCAATGTGTCACCTTAAACTGTGAGGATTACTATTAAACATTGCAATTAAACACGACAAAGGAGAGGCCATGATGTTAAAATTCCCACTTAATGTACCCAGTCATGTCAAAGCCACACTTTACTGATCATTGTGACCAGATTTTAAATTTTTTTTTCCTTTTTTGTGAACAATAGAAAGTAGACAGGCACAAACTGGTAAATGCTAACTGTCATTATTCATAGACACAGTGTAGTCTCTGAGCAAATGTACAGGGATAAAACCAAAAAAGCTAGAACTTTGTGCACTGCTACACAGGGAGACAGCACCCTTCAGCTTCCCACAGAGCCAGGGGACCAGGTTTTCCATTTTCCCTCACAGCTCAGTGGTGTGCATGCTTCACATGACAACCAGATGCCTCATGGAATACTTTGGGAGTCAGGACCTACACAGAGGCCAGAAGACCTGGGTTTGAATACCAGCTCCACCAGTTCCTAGCTGTGTGACCTTTAGCCAATTAGCATCTTGGTTTCTTCATCTACAACATGGACAGTATAGTACTGATTTCCTCCCAGGGATGTTGGGAAGACTGAACTGGAGAATACTCGTAATGCACTTAAAAAAACATGAGGCACATGGTGAGTGGCGTGTAATATTTGCTATTAACACTATTATCTTGTATTTTATGTGCTAATAAAGTTTTATAGTTTAGGCAGGTGACATGCCAATGAAAATGGTCCCCTACAGCTGTACTGAACTGATCTCCACACCAATGAAATTGGCATCAACTGCAGAGCATGAAGCCCAGAACAGTCCCCAATTCTTTACAGAATGGTCACCAATTCCAATACCCAG
>CAUYRH010064336.1:0-36574 GCA_963574655.1 Perodicticus potto
CTCCCGAGTAACTGGGACTACAGGCGCCCGCCACAACGCCCGGCTATTTTTTTGTTGCAGTTCGGCCAGGGCTGGGTTTGAACCCACAACCCTTGGTATATGGGGCCAGCGCCCTACTCACTGAGCCACAGGCACTGCCCAAGGAAGGGGAGTGATTTTAAGCATGAAGTATGGGACCAGGCCCCCACGTAGGAATTCCATACATAGTAGCAATGATTGTTATTGTTACTATGTGAACCTCTTTGTAAACTATAAAACCTTGCGTAAATACAAGGCAAAACACTGCTGTCAAAAATTCTTCTTTTTAAACAAAATGCTCTGCAACTTGGAGGAAACTGCATCAACCAGGCCCAAGAGACAAACCGAACTCTCCAAGCAATAAATCTGAATGTTTTTTGCTTTTCCCATTGAGCAAGCATTTTGCTGTTAGCTCTGAATCTACAGAAATTGGGATGAAGATTTGTAGATTGTCCAGAATCTTCCGGAGACCAACCTGGTAGTGAGGAGTGGGGGTGGGGTGGAACTTGGACAGGGCCGAGGGCTGAGGGAAGATGCTGAGAGCCTGCTCGGGAGTCTGGCTGAGAGGCGCCTCTGCTATGGATATTTAGGGTCCAGTTTGTTTTTCCTCTTCACAGATTCCCTGGTAAATCCTGTCTACAACTTTGCGGCGGGTGGGCAGGCAGGAAGAGAGGGTGTCACCATTTACAGAGGAGAGAACTAAGACCCCAAGAATCTTGCTCAGGTCAAATGGCTGTTTCTGGTCTCTGGGCAACCTCCGTGGAAGCGCACCATGGACTCTCTGCCCTACCTCACACCCTTCCTCCACCCCTGCGTAGATGACCCAAAATCCAGAGTGACCATCCCACTCATGACATTTGCTCATGACAGTTTAGTTTTAACCTGTTGTTCCAACATAATAATTAATAGTACCTTCTTTTAATAATAAAAAATGTCCCAATTTGGACAATAAATTATATGGCCCCCTTGGTTGAAGTGAAAACAATGATAACTGAGATATTTTTCCCAGAAGCCCCCAGGGCTCTGGGAAATGGAAACTCAACCTGTAAAAGCATTCAGGTATCTCCGAGATTCTTTCCACCAGAAGCCAAGCTGGACATTCTCCATGTTCTCGTACATCTCCATGCCTTTCCACACATGGTGCCTCCTGCCTAGACTTTGCCCCAGATATGCCTACCAAACTCCTCTTCACTCCTCCAAGCACCCCTGAATGTCACCTCCTCCAGGAAGCCTTTCCTGACTCCTCCCGGCCCCTCCCTTGACACAGCCTTAAAAATGCCTTTTACCCAGCTTGGGCAACTTAAAAACAAAATTAGCCTGGCATGGCAAGCACCTATAGTCCCAGCTACTTGGGATGCTAAGGCAAGAGGATTGCTTGAGTTGTTTGAAGTTACAATGAGCTCTGGTTGCATCACTGCATTCCAGCCTGGGTGACAGAGCAAGACCCTGTGTCTAAAAAAATGCAACAAAAATTGGTAGCTCATGCCTGTAATTCTAGCACTCTGGGAGGCCCAGGCAGGTGGATTGCCTGAACTCACGAGTTCGAGACCAGCCTGAGCCAAAGCAAGACCCCATCTCTAAAAAAAAGAAAAAAATAGCCAGGCATTGCGGCAGGTGCCTGTAGTCCCAACTACTTGAGAGGCTGAAGTAAGAGATTTGCTTAAGCCCAAGAGTTTGAGGTTGCTATGAGCTGTGATGCCATTGCACTCTACCAAGGGCAACATAATGAGACTCCATCTCAAAAACAAAACAAAATAACTAAATGCAACAAAAATAAAAGAGCCTTTTACCTGGGCACCTACAATACTTGGGGCCAATCCAGGTTTGCATGAGTCGCCCCTCCACGGACTGAGGGTCTTAATTAACGGGAAGCTTGTCTTCTTACCTTTGAGTCCCCAACATGTCATAGATAGAAATAAATGTCTGTTCTGAAGATCTAAGGGTTAATCACACACTCAGCCTCCCTCCAGATTGCAAATGGTTGAGAATAGACAGCTCACACCTGTAATCCCAGCACACTCTGGGAGGCCAAGGTGGGTAGATTGCCTGAGCTCACAGTTTCAAGACCAACCTGAACCAGAGCGAGAACCCCATCTCTAAAGATAGCAGGGGCTCAGTGCCTGTGGCTCAATAGGCTAAGGCACCAGCCACATACACCTGAGCTTGAGGCTCTGTCTCAAAAATAAATAAATAAATATAGCAGGGCATTGTGGCAGGAACCTGTTGTCCCAACTACTTAGGAGGTTGAGACATAAGCATCACTTGAGCCCAAGAGTTTGAGGTTGATGTGAGCTGTGATGCCACAGCACTGTACCCAGGGCGACAAAGTGAGACTCTTGTCTCAAAAAAAAAAAAAAAAGACACAAGTAGCTGTGCGGTGAAAATGTTTACCAGTTTTATTACAGGGTCTCTGTGAGCCATCCTGGTCTGGTCTGTGGTCTGACTGAAGATTCCAGAAAGCATGGGAGAGGAAGGCAAGGAATTCTTTCCACTCATGGACAAGAAGGTTCCAAAAAGATGGCGTATAAGCAGTCAGTGGCTGTTTACTCAGAGCAGAGGATGCTCCCTTTCCGTTGGCTAACGTAATGGGGTTGTCAAGTGCCCCCAGTCTCAAGTCTCCCCTCCTTATCCCATGGAGACAGGAGGGAAACAGGCCTGCCCTCTATGTCACTCTCCAAGTGGGGAAGTCTCCAACCCAGGGGCCGCAATGCAGTGTAGAGGAAAAGGGGCCCCACACTACCACACATACACACTCACACACTCCTACAAACAGACACACGCTCACACACTCACAGGTTGACTTTCCTCTCTAAGCCTTTGGATTTCTCGCGCAGCCACCCGGGGCGTGGCTGGCTCTCTTGGGAACCAGCCACAAGTTGAGACCATCCCGCCCTGACTGTCAGGCGGCCTCTTGCCAGCTGGTCACTGCTCCCTTGGGAGTTCCCCTGAGCTGCGGGGTGGAAAACTCTGCTTTGGCCTTTAGCCCAAAGTGACTCAGAACCAGGCAATCCGCAGCCTCCACAACACCTGGGAGTTGTTAGAAATGCAAATTCTCAGGTCCCACAGGGACCCACTGCAGCTCTGGGGCAGCCCTGCAGACTGTCTTCCCCCGGCCCTCCAGGTGACTCTGATGCAGCTGCAGTTCAACAACTGACACCTGGGCCATCTCCCCGTCCACACAGCAGCCCCTCCCTGGGCCTGTCCAGATATTCAGCAAGGAACCAAATAAGAAAGGAAAACTGCCTTACTTTTGAACAATAGAAACACCCTCCACTCAAAAAAAAAAAAAATTCAAATGCACAGTGAAATCTCTTTCACCATGAAAACTGAAATCCAAAGAAACTATTGTCTAAACTCGTCCCCTCTCAGTGTTTCCTGGGCTCAAGCTGACTTCCCTTAATGCCAGGAATCCTGGAGCTGCTCCTGGGGCTGTCTCCTGCACAACTGGTGTGGCCCTTTCACCTCCTCCCTGGCAAATGAACCTGACCCAAGTTCACAGAGCACTCTGCTCTTCCAAGGTCTGACTGCATAGGACACCAAGGATCTCAGGACCAGCTCAAAGTTAGGAACAAGCAGCAAACTCCATTCCCTCGGGCAGCTATCTCAGCACAACGGTGCCCCCAGAACCCGGATAATCCAGAGCTATGATGTCCTCACCCTCCAGGGACCAGAGCAGAGACAGGGAGCAAACTGGGTGGAGAAAGGAGAAGAGAGGGGGCCTTAGCCCTGCCAGGGGGCTGCTTCTCAAAGACAGAGGCCTTCGGGACACGTCCATCCTCTTGCACAATTTACAAAATTCCAACTGTGGCTTTCCCAGGTCTCAGGACCTGCAGGGGCCACCTCCCCGGGTACCGAGTCCACCTATTTTTCATGTCTAGGCCCTCTTTGCACTCAGGTCCTGGCACCCTGGCATGGAGGCTCTCTCTGGGTCACAGTCTCCAACCTGTGTTTGTAACAAGTCCAGTCCTCACTGGACTACTGCATTTCTCGCTACATCATCTGTTTAGCACGTTCTTTGGGTTGGGTTACGCAGCCACTGTTCTGGAATCTTCCAGCTTTTGTAACTCAGCAAGTGACCACGGACCAGCTCAGCCAGCCAATGGGCAAGCTGACACTGCAGCTGTGAAGGAGACAGACAAGGACTCCTGTCCCCGTGGGCTTCCAGGCTAGCGCAGGGTAGGAGGCCAGGACCAGAAATGCAACACATCAGCCAGATGCATGCTGGGGAGGAAAGTCTGGGGAGGTCACAGCTGGGACGGATGACAGAGCCTGGAGGGGTTCAGGAGATGGGGAGGTCAGAAGTGGTCCCCAGGGAGCCAACATGTTGCCAGTTGATGTATTAAGGGGTGGGAGCTGGCCTGGTAAGAGGTGATTAGGCCATGAGAGCTTGGGCCCTTGTGAATGGCTAACGTCATTATCACAAGAGCGGGTTGGAATAAAAGCCAGGTTGGCTCTCTCTTGCCCTACAGTCTTTGGCCACGACAGGATGAGGCAGCCCAAAGCCCTCACCTCAACCTCAGACTTCTCAGCCTCTAGAATTATAAGCAATAAATTTCTTTTCTATATAAATCACCCAGTTGGTGTGTGGTATTTGGTTATAGCGACACAAAACAGACTAGAAGTTTAATTTTAAAAGAAGGGTTTAAAGCAGGGCATGAGATGACCCACTTTACATTTCTGAAAGTTTCCTCTGACTTCTGAGTGGAGAGACCTAGGAATCCTTTTTCCCTTACATCTGTCCCAGTGGAAAACCATTCTCGGAGTCCTGAGCATGAGCTTCTGAAACCTGTGCCCCCGAGTGCAGAGAGGACCGGGAGGCCTCTGCCGTGTGCCCCTCTGATGGGGCCTCTCTTCAGCTTTTGTTCTTGAGTTTTGAGAAGCCTGAGAGACTTCAAGGGCACCCGGGACCTTTCCTCTGACCCTTCTCTCTGTAGCTGCGGCTCGAGCCTCTGGCCTTCCGCCCTCTGTTTTTCTCTCTACTTTCAAGCAGGCCCAAGTGTGCTTTTAAAAAACGAAGCTGCTTCCTAACATGGCCCTTCCGCTTCACTAGCACATGCGAACCAAGGCTGCTTACGGGTTCTTTTCTTTTTTACCTTTGGAACCTTCTGGATTTGTTGCAGGTATGAAGTCAGTGAGTTCTGGGCCTATTGAAAGCAAATATTGCTCAAAGGTTCTTTTCTGTCTAACTTCATTCCTCCCACATGGGTAATTCCAACCAGTAGACAGTCTTTCACTGAGTGTCCCACACCCGCCTGGAGCCTTCCTATGCCCACCCTGCTCCACTTTTGCACCTTCTCGGCATTCTTTCTATAGGGTCCTGACTCTACACGCCTGGAGGGTCCCTCTGTCTCTCACTTGGTTCCCACTGCAATCTCCATGTGGCTTTGACACCTTCCCTGTCCAGAGTGCTCCTGATCACCACAGAGATCAACCCAACAGCCTTGACTACTGCTAACTCACTGGTGTCAAGGGCCTCAGCTCCTGGAGGAAACCATCTAATCTGCTCTCTGAGATCTTGCCCCTGCCTCTGTTAAATCTCTTTGGGTATCTCTTTCTCATTGAGAAACAATTATAATATCTCCCAATCTGGTTAAGGGCAGCGGCCCATGCCTGTAATCCTACTGTTTGGAAGGCTAAAGCAAAACATCTTGGCTGTATATCAGAATCTCTGGGGAACCTCTAACAATGGGGTTGGCCCTGGGTTCTGATCAGGTACAAAGGCCCCAGGTGACCAGTGGGCACCAAGCTAGATAACTTGGGGCCTCTGCACCCACAATGCAGAGCATAAAGCCAGCCCCATCTATACAGGGGCCCAGGGACATTTCCTGACCCCAGCAAACAAACCTCCCTCCCTGCCTAGAGAGTATGACTGAGCCAAGCCTGTCATGACCTCTAAAATGAATCTATTTTCTGGCTAATCACAGCCCCAGCCCCATGTCTCTGAATCTAGCCAAAGCCATTCAACACTCCAAGGCACAGTGGCATCTGTGGCCCATAGGCCAAAGGCTTCTCCTCTCTTCTTCAATGACCTCATTAAATCCTGTGGCTTTAAATATCATTTTTAGGCTGGCAACTCCCAAACTTATAGCCCATGCACTACCTTCCCTCTAGCTCACAGCTCCCGACACACAGGCACAGCTGCCTCCTGACACCAGGGCTGCAGTGTCCCTGCAACAGCAGCTCACAGGCATCTCAACCTACCAAGCTCCTTGTCTCAGGGCGGTGCTACCAGCTACCGGACCTCAACCCCAGAGCTGACTCTGCTTCTTCTCACCTCCCACCCCTAAACCATCCCAGGTCCTGCCTCTGGCCTCACCCCATCCCTGCCGCATCCAACCTCTCTCCCTGGCCAAGCCCAGGCCCCTGTCCCCTTAGGCCTAGGAAACAGCGCCAGCCTCCTGCCTCCCTCCTCCTTCCCTTTCTCTCCTAAGTCTGTTCTCTACCCAGAAGCCAGAAAGATTCTAAACAAACAAACAAACAAACAAACAAACAAACGCCAAACATCTTTACTGGGATATCCTTATATGCCATAAAATCCACCCATTTAAAAGATGCACAATTCATATTTTTTCATACATTCACAGAGTTGTGTAACCATCATCATTTCACCATCTAATTTTAGAACATGTCACCCCAGAAAGAAACCTCGTAGCCATTAGCAGTCACTCCCCAGCCCCCTCCGCCCCCTCTCCCACTGTGCCCCAGGCAACCGCCAATCTACTTTCTGTCTCTATGGATTTGCCTGTTCTGGACATTTTTCATATAAATAGAATCGCGTGGTCTTCGTGTCTGGCTTCCCTCTCTCAGCGTTAAGGTCTGTAATGTTTCTCCATGCTGCAGCAGGTATCCAAGCACCCGTCCACATCGACCCCTCAGTGGAGACTTGGGTTTCTGCTTTGGGGCTATCAGAAAGGTCTTCTAAAAAAACAAGTCACACGTTGTCACCTCCCCCTGCTGGAAACCCTGGAATCCTAGGACTTTTTTTTTTTTGCAGTTCAGCTGAGGCCGGGTTTGAACCCGCCACCCTCGGTATATGGGGCTGGCACCCTACTCGCTGAGCCACAGGCGCCACTAAACCCTGGAACCCTTTTACAGCACAGCTAGACTGAAGCTTGTTGCCACGGCCTGCAGGATTTATCATGCTGCTACCCTCTCTTGGTTCACACTGCCTTCTTTGTTGGACACACCAAGCTTGTTTCCACCTCGGGGCCTTTGCACTTGCCATTCCCCACTCTCTCTGCCCGGGATGCTCTGAAATGCCCTTGTGTGTGTGTCTAGCGCCTTCCTCTTCCTAGCGGAATATTTGGCCCCAGGAGAGGCAGTCTCTGGTCTGTCTTCTTCACTACTGTGTCCCCAGGCCTAGAATAGTTCTTGGCACACAGGAATCACTTAGTTTGTTGAAACGTCCACATGGCCAGGCATGCTTAAGCTACTCCTGCAGTGGTACCAGAAGCCTCAGTTTCCCCAAGTGACCCTTTGTTCTCAAATGTTGGTCCCATTATTGGCCCAAGATGTTAGAGGTTGGGTTTGGGGAAAATCACCTTCCTCTCCAGGGTCCCAGATGAAGAGAAGAAACACAAAAAATAAAGCCAAACGGCGCTCTGCCTGGCTTAGACAGCCCCCTGGTAAAGCCGGAGTTCAAAACTGTGTTGATTTTACTTCTGAGAGAGCAGCAGCGCCCCCTGCAGGAGGAAGGCCCTTCCTGGTGCGTTTACCTGAGGGAGAAGGAAGCAGAGTGGAGGATGCTGTTAAATACCAGAGGGCAGCAGGGCTTGTGTACGTGAAAGAGAGCAAAATTGCCATGAACACTTCATCTGATCCTTTACCTCTGCTGTTCCCACCCTCTGGAATGTTCTCTGTGAATCCTCTTCTGAGCTCTCCTGACAGTCAGGGGAACCTTCCCTGCACACATTCCTCCCTCTGAGCACTTACCCTGGGAGAAGAGGGTCACCGAGAAGAGGGTCATAGGGAGAGACAGGCCAGGCTTGGAGGCAGTGACCCGGCCCCTGCTTCAAGTGGCTGCAGCCAGGTCAGGCCCTCCCACCTCTTCTCCTGGGGAAGGGCAGTGTTTGCATCAACATCCTCCGTGCAGTCAAATCACTTGCAGGCAAGTGTGGAAATAAGAATTCCTCTGCCTCCAGGCAGAAGCAGGGACCAGCAGGAAGGAGAAGGAGCCTCTCTCAGCTATCTGAAAATCTGTCCTCCTCTCCCTTCACACTCCCTCTAGGGTCCCTCTGCTCTAATCTAATGGACTGCGTCCTAGACTAGGCATAGCAGCTCATGCCTATAAACCCAGAGCACTTTGGGAAACAGAGGTGGGAGGATCACTTGCGCCCAAGAGTTTGAGACCAGCCTGGGCAACATAGTGAGACCCTATCTCTATAAAAAATTAAAAACATTAGCCAGGTATGATGGCACATGCCTGCAGTCCTAGCTACTCAGGAGGCTGAGGCAGGAAGATAGGATTGCTTGAGGCCAGGAGTTTGAGACTGCAGTGAGCTATGATCACAGCACTGCACTCCAGCTGGGGAGACAGAGACACTGTCTCCAGAAATTAAAAAAAAAAGCTATGGACATTCTATCAGGTTTCATGCCACTGGACCTTTGCCTCCACTGTTCCCACCTTCTAGATTGTTTTTCTCTGGGTACTGCAATTGGCAACTTCCTGAACTCAAGGCCTGGCTAGACCTCTGCTCTGTGAAGTCTCTTCTGAGCCTTCCTGACAGTCAGGTGACCCTTCTTCTGTGCACATCGTCCCTCCCTTGGAGCACTTATGCCAAGGGAGGAGGGTCACAGTATCCACAGGTGCATCTATTAGGGCAGAAACTCTGCTTTGCTCTGTGATGGACCCCTAATCCCCAGAACCAAGCATAGTAGTCCCTCAGCAAATATGCACTGAACAGATGAATGAGTGAGTTCCTCCTAATCTCTGAGCTCCTCAAGGACCTGGCCAAAGCATCACTTAACATTGCTATAGTTCCCATTTGCTGCCAGTTCCCAAATGCCACCCTTGCCCACTGGGGAAGCCAGAAAAGGGTGCCAAATACATTCTGTAGGGCCACCCCTGGCCAGAACTGCCTGCTGGCCCAATCTCTCAAGGCCCTGCTCTGCCCAGGGTTTTGGCTTAGAGACAAGCCCTGCTGGGAAGGGTGCCCACCAGCAGGGAACCCGGCCCTGCTCCACTGCCAGTGACCAGACGGGAGTCTCTCCCCAGAGTAGGACTCAAGACCGATCGTTTTCCCAGAGGTTCTCTGACCTGAGCCAAGTCTCATAAACCCACCCCTGCTCTGTGCCCTCCCGAGCTTTGACAGGCACCCTCCCTGTCCCTCCATATCCCCCAGCAGGCCCCCAAAGCCCATCTCTTCGGCACTGGGCAGCAGAGACCAGTGGGGTATCATTTGCTTTAACAAAAAGCAAATGTAATAAGTAAAGGTAAACTGGCAAAGAAAACTTCCCTTGTTTATTTTCCGGGGGCCCAGCTCATCAATCTTCCCCTCCAAGCCTGCTTTGTGCTCTGTTAGCTTTGCTTCCTGACAAAACAGAATTTGGTTTTTTAACAGCATCTATTGTATGCAGGGTGTCCCCAAACATTAGCAATAATGACTTGGAAGTGGCAGAGTTGGAAACCTTTGGAAGCCAACACCAGATGTCAGGCCCTTAGTGGGTCGCTTTGAGGACATGGGGCCTGAGCACATGGAAAGGGCTGGGTTGAGCCCACAGTCCTGGGTGGTCCCAGGGAGTCATTTATCTAACAAGCAAGGGGGTGCTCACCATGTGCCAGGCCCTGCCTACATGGCAATGAAGGACATTGATGGCTACTAATAAAGGACAGGACTGGCCATAGAGACAAACCCCCTGCCCCCAACTCAGACGGCTGGGAGGCCTGAGGGGCAGGATAGCAGGGGATTTGAACTCAGATAGACCTGGGTGCCAGGCGATCCGAACTTCACCAGGATGCTTGAGAACAAAATGAGATAACTGCCCTAGGTCACCCAACTCCAAGTCTAACAGTGTGGTGCTTAGTACCCATCGGCAACCCACCCCCCTCCACCCCCGACCTGACAGGTGCACGAGCAATGGGGCTGCTGGGGGTCTCCAAGGGCGGGTGCTCCTCACTCCCTCATCACACCTGCCCACAGAGTGGACATGAGGCCTTGGTGGCCCACTGTGGCGCCTTCCCTACAGGACGTGTGGCCCTCTCTGGGACAGGCCCCAGCCCCTTCTTTGTCCCCGTTCCCAGTCTGGAGCTGCTGTCCCGGCTCAGCGAGGCGGGAGGGCCGCAGGAGCCTGGCGTAGGTTTGGGAAAGTGCAGAACAGGAAGGAGGCGCGGAGAGGCAGGAAGGGGCCCGGCGTCCCTTCCCCGGCCGGGCGGCGCGCTCAGCACTCACCGGCGCCCCCTGCGGACCAGCCTCCGCGCGGGGCGCCGCCCGGGCCGCGGTGCCACCGGGGCAGACCCCGCCCGGGCCCCCGGCCCCGCCCCCGGCCCCGCCCGCGCCGGCCGGAGTCGCGTCGGGGCTGCCCGAGAGCCGCCGCCAGCCGCCGCCATGGGCCGGGCCCGGCCGGGCGAGCGCGGGCAGCGCAGCCCCAGCCCCGGCCCCGGCCCCGGCCCCGCCGCGCCGCCGCGCCGCCGCGCCCGCACCCTGGCGCTGCTCGGAGCGCTGGTGGCCGCCGCCGCCGCCGCCGCCGCTGCCCGGGCCTGCGCCCGCCACGCCGAGGCCCAGGCGGCCGCACGGCAGGTCGGGGCGGGGGCCCGGGAGACCGTGCCCGGGGACGGAGGGGGCGGGGAGCCCGGAGGGAGGATGGAGGGAGGGGGATGGCAGGCAGGGGAAAGGGGGACCAGAGGCCGGGTGGACTTTGAAGGACTGATGCAGAGGAGGTGAAAGGACCGGCCCAGTGTGAGACAGGGGCGGGACAGACTAGAGGGGCGCAGTCCAGAGGGCTGACCTGGGCAGCGGACAGCAAACAAAGGCATAGAGGGAAGCTGGGACCGAGAATCAGGACCGGGGCCGAGGAACGCTGGGACAATGCGGAGCAGAGACAGGACAGGACCGTGGGTGCAAGAAGTAGGACGGAGTAGGATGGGGGAGCCTGGAAGAGGACAGGCTGGGAGGGCTCTTAGCAGACAGCAGAGGAAGCAGGGTCTACAAGGGGGATTGGAGGCCCTGGGCAGTTCAGAGGTGGCATTTGGACAGATGGACCAGGAAGTATTGAGAGAACACTGGAAGATGGTGGTGGGAGCTGCTCCGTCAGAAAGTAGTGGCCTTTTTGGGGACAGGGAGACACAGGTGCTCAGCCCCGCCTGTCCCTTCCTCCCCAGCAGGAATCTGCACTGAAGGCCCTGGGGACAGACGGACTTTTCCTCTTTTCTTCCCTGGACACTGATCGGGATATGTACATCAGCCCTGAGGAGTTCAAACCCATTGCTGAGAAGCTGACAGGTACCAGGAGAGGCTGGTGGCTGGGGCAGAGGGAAGATCTTGGGTCTCTGTGGCTCTTCCCCACTCTTAACAGTTTCTAGTTCTTGGCTTGGGGGAGCCACTTCAGCACCCCTAAGCCTATTTTCCTCATGTTGGTGAATAATAATACTAGTTAACATTCCTTGGCCACCTCCCAGGTGGCAGGCATCTCTTTAAGCACTTCTTTTGTGTGTGTCTTCCTTAACCTTCACAATAGCTCTGTGAGATGGACACTCCTTATCCCTGTGTTTGTAGTTTGAGAAGGTACAGGCAGGTTCACCAACTTGTCCAAGCTAGAAAGATGGGGAACCAGGGATGGAACCCAGACATTCTGGCTCCAGCGTCCTGCACAAACTCACAGGTTTGAAGATTACAGAAAATCTAATCGCTGTCAAGGGACCAATATGCAGCTGATATTCAGTAAACAGGAGCCATACCTGTTACTACTAAATCTGAAACTCTGCTTAGCTGCAGTCAGATCTCTGTCCCATTTTTTAAATTTTTATTTATTTATTTTTAAGTCAGGGCTCTGCTCTGTCACCTGGGGTAGAGTACAGTGGCATCATCATAGCTCACTGCAACCTCAAACTCCTGAGTTCAAGTGATCCTCTTGCCTCAGCCTCAAGTACATACTACTACACCTAGTGAATTTTTAAATTTGTTTTGTAGAAGTGGGGTCCTTACTATTGCCCAGGCTGGTCTTGAACTTCTGGCCTCAAGCTATCCTCCCACCAAGGCCTTCCAAAGTGCTAAGATTACAGGCGTGAGCCATCACACCCACCTCTGTCCCATACTTACTATTCATTTTTGCCTAGTTGTAATTAGTGAATTTTTCTTTTTCTTTTTTTTTTTTTTTTTTGGTAAAGATGAGGGCCTGAAATATTCTAATGAATATATAAAATGCTTCTCTCACTGCCCTCCCCTCCCAACTCTGTGTCCATTTCCCTCCAGCTTCTGTTGACATTCTTGAACTTGGGCACCTACTTGTTACCCAGATTGCCTGATGCAAGTCAGTCAATAGATGGGAAAGGCATGGAGGCGTTGTCATGGGCCTTCTGTATTTCAGGGGTGGGTTAGGTAGATTGGCCACTTGCTGGCCTGGTGACCTGTGGTCACTGACAGAGGAGGAAGGTCAGATGGAAAATGCTAATTTGCTGGAGTGGACATGTATCAATGTGTATCAGTGTCTCAGTGGCAGCCAGTTCTGTCTAGAAAGCAGATGGGTGGATAAACAGGTCATCCCCTGTGGCTTTGCTTTTACCTCCTATTTTGCATACACTTCTCTGAGCATTAGCACAGCAACTCTTTGTCCTTTTTTATGGCCAGAGCATGAGAGTTCTCTCATGACATAGTAGCAATGCTTGCTGGGCTTGGGGCCATTTCACATTTTTTTCACATAAATCTTTTTCTCCATGAGGGGAGAAGAATCCCTCCATTACCTTGAGTGAAGAAATGGACCAAGATTTGAGAAATCAAAGGGGAGGGAGGGAAGGATCATATCCAAGCCGGAAATAGAAGCGAAAGTTCTATTTGGTAGAGTTACGAATATGTTTAATTTTCTGTCTTATACCTTAAACATTTTACGAATTGCCTATGTTGAGCAAATGTTACTATAAGTCAGGAAATAAAACTTTTCATTAGAAATCCAAAGGGCAGGCATTCTGGGGGGCACCTATAGGCCCAGCTACTTGGGAGGCAGAGACAAGAGAATCACTAATTAAGCACAGGAATTTGAGTGTGCTGTGAGCTGTGACGCCATCGCACTCTACCCAGGGTGACATGGTGAGACTCTGTCTCAAAAAAAAAAAAGCCAAAGGGCTGAAATGTTGAGTATTATTATTAATAATAATCTATAATACCAGTAAAATAATTGAATAAGCAAGGCAGGCTTATAACCCTGCATATTCCTGTTGTCCCCTTCCTCTCAGATTTCTGGAGGGTTGTTTGGAAGGTTTTCCTGCATTAACTTACAAATGCAGAAATAGTAGTGATTCTTTAGAACGGGGGGCTGTGCAGTGCTAATTAAAAGGGCACTTTCCTGCCTCTGCTCCTTTAAGATTCCAATTCAGTAGGCCTGCAGTGGGTTCTGGGCATCTGTAATTTAAAGAGGCGTCTTGGGTGATTCTGAGGACATCCTGGTTGAGAACTGCTTCTAATGCATCCGTTCAGCCTGCCAGCCAGTGAGTGTGCAAGCACCAGGCATCATCTCTGTACCATGCCCCTGCCGTGAGAGAGCAGGCCGGACAGGACCTGCCTGGCTTTATTCCGTTATCAGAGTCTATTTGTCATCCCTTTTGAAACAGGCTTCATTTCTCCTGTAAACCTTTGTAATGGCCACTTCCATGCATAGCAGATCTCTGAGCAGGAAAAGATCCAAGAAGTCAAGTTCAGCCAGGTCCTTCTTATACATACAGGGTGATGAGCCACTCAGAAAAGCAGAGAGAAGTAGGTCTCCTTTCTCTCAAACCAGTGCTCTTTGACACCAAAGATAGCCTGATTTGGCTTCTTGCTTGTGATCTTTCATTATTCTCATTCCCTTGACTGAGTCCCTCTCAGTCCCAGGAAACCCAGATAGGGTCGTGGTTAATTATGGGTGTGGAGTAAAACAGGTCTGGGTTTGAATCCTGAATCCTGACTCCCCTCCTACCTACCTGCCTTGGGGAAGTGATTTCACATGTCTGAGCCTCCACATTCTCATCTGTAAAATGAAGTTGGTAATAATGTTATTATCTGCCTCCCGGGGCCATTGTAAAAGTAAAATGTGAGGACCAGGTACAGCGGCTCACGCCTGTAATCCTAGCAGTCTGGGAGGCTGAGGTGGGAGGATCCCTTGAGCTTAGGAATTCAAGACCAGCCTGAGCAAGAGCAAGAGTCTCAGAAAAACTAGCCGGGCATTCTGACGGGTGCTTATAGTCCCAGCTACTCGGGAGGCTGAGGCAAGGGGATTGCTCAAGCCCAAGAGTTTGAGGTTGCTGTGAGCTATGATGACACCATAGCACTCTACCCAGGGCAACTGAGTGAGACTCTGTCTCAAAAATAGAAAATAAATAAATAAGTAAAATAATTTTTTTTTGCAGGGTTTTTTTTTTTTTTTTTGGGCCAGGGCTGGGTTTGAACCCACCACCTCTGGCATATGGGGTTGGCACCCTACTCCTTGGAGCCACAGGTGCTGCCCTAAATAAAATAATTTAAAAAATAAAATAAAATGTGATACATTGGTTGTTACTTTGGTGATTGTTAACCATCGCCCGGCTCCGAGCCTGGCTCTCTTAATCACCAGCTAGCGTGGATGTCCCAAGAGAGGGAGGGCTTCCCTCGGAATCTGTGTCTTCTTGTAGGGTCAACTCCTGCAGCCAGCTACGAAGAGGAGGAGCTTCCCCCCGACCCCAGTGAGGAGACGCTCACCATAGAAGCCCGATTCCAGCCTCTGCTCCCAGAGACCATGACCAAGAGCAAAGATGGGTTCCTAGGGGTGAGTTCAGGGTGGGGGTGGCCTCCTGGGTGGGACCACAGACAGCAGGATCAATCAGCTTCCCTCTGTGTGTCCACTGAGCCAGGCCCTAGGGTCCAGGTGGGCATGAGGCCATCCCACTGTGTCCAGGCACACAGTTGGGGTGGGGGGCGCAGGAGAGAGATGCATTAGCCTCCACCCCAGATGGGGGATCTGGGGAGGTTTTCTGGGGGGAGAGACATCTGACAGATTACAGGGTGAGGAGGGCACAGCCAGTGACCAACCGCAGGGGTAGGAGGCTTCTGATGGGAGGAAACTGCAAGTGAGCCCCTGTTAACAAGCTGCACATCTACCTTCCCCTCAGCTCCCTGGCCTCTGACACAATGCCTGACCCCTGAAAGGTGCTCTGTTGAACTCCTGATGAACTAGACCTGAGATCTGGTCCCTGGCAGGGGCTATAGAGTGGGGAGGGATCTTGAGAAGGTGGAGGTGGGAGGTGGACAAATGTTATTATTGCCAGCCCCTCCCTGACCCACGGCCCTGCAGCCCATCACAGGCACCTGAGACCCTGCTTGCCTCTGTGCACCCTCCTGCCTCTCCTCTCGGCTGTCTGTCTTCCCACCATATCTGACAGCCGTCCGTTCTTCCAAATCACCTGGCCTTCTTTCACTTCTGAGCCTCCTCATATGCTGTTTCCTCTGCCAGGGACCTGTTTCTCTTTGCACAGCCCACCCCAACTCAGCTGAGACTTGTCTTCAGTGGGAACACAGTCCTGAAGGCAGGAAGTGCCCAGCCAGGCAGCAATGCCAGATAGCTGGTTTGGCTGGACCCAGGTCATGTGGGCATGCAGAGGCATCCCAGTCAGTGGGGCTGAGCAGAGAAGCTGCCAGACCACCACGGGCCTCGCTGCCTGACTTTGGCCTTTATTCTGCAGTGGTAAAATACCATAGCACTTTTTTTGTTTGTTTTATTTTTTAAATTTTATGACAGAATCTCATCCTGGGTAGAGTGCTGTGGCATCATAGCTCACAGCAACCTCAAACTCGTGAGCTCAAGAGATCTTCTTGCCTCTGTCTTCCAAGTAGCTGGGACCACAGGTGCCTACCACAACACCTGGCTAGCTTTTCTATTTTCAGTAGAGATGGAGTTTCATTCTTGCTCAGGCTGATCTCAAACTCCTCAAGCGATCTGCCTGCCTTGGCCTCCCAGAGTGTTAGAATTACAGGTGTGAGTCCCCAGGTCTGGCCAACCATAGCAGATATTTAAAAAAGAATTTCCGTAAAACATGAAAAAAAAAAAAAGAATTTCCTGGGCGGCACCTGTGGCTCAAAGGAGTAAGGCACCAGCCCCATATGACAGAGGTGGCGGGTTCAAACCCATCCCTGGCCAAAAACTGCAAAAAAAAGAATTTCCTGTGGGTGGCGCCTGTGGCTTTGTGGGTAAGGCACCGGTCCCATACACCGAGGGTGGTGGGTTCAAAACTGGCCCCAGGGGCTGCGCCTGTGGCTCAAGGGAGCAGGGCACCAGCCCCATATACCAAGGGTGGTGGGTTCGAACCTGGCTCCGGCCAGCTAAAACAGCAGTGGCAACTGCAACAAAAAAATAGCTGGGTGTTGTGGCAGGTGCCAGTAGTCCCCAGCTACTTAGGAGGCTGAGGCAGGAGAATCGCTTAAACCCAGGAGTTGGAGATTGCTGTGACACCAGGGCACTCTACTGAGTGTGAGAGAGTGAGACTGTGTCTCAAAAAAAAAAAAAAAAAAAAAAGAATTTCCTCATCAGATCAGGCTTTCCAGGCTGGCGGGGGTGTGGGGTGGGAGATAGGAGGCGTAGCATAGGGAGAAATGAGAGATAAGAAGAGCGGTTCCCAGAGAGGGAGTTCTTAGCGCGGGGGTGGTGCTGATGGAGGGCAAGGGTAGCCTGGAGAATTCGAGGAAAGGAAGGCCAGGGCGTGGCTGCTGATGGGAAGTGGGGGACAGGATTGGGGGGGGTCTCAGTCTTCTGGCTGGTGTGCAGGTACATGGGGGTTGGGGGCGGGGGGAAGTTACTGCCCAGACGGAGGCTGTGTGAGGTTGTCTGATGGAGAGAAAATGACATCAGTTTGGAAACATAAAGTCAAGATGCCCGGGACTTATCCAAAGGAGAGTCCAATAAGTGGTTGGAAACTCAGGTTTACCTTCCAAGGCATGGTCTGGGGTAGAGATGGGTTTGGCAGTGATGAGTCCTGCACGGAGCAGCAGGTGTAGGTGGGGCAGGGGCCTGGGGCACACCTGCACTCACAGGGCAGGAGCAGCACTGCCAGCCCTGGCCCTTCTCCCGCAGCTCCCCGGCTTAGGATGGCCAGCACCCAGTCGGGTGGGCAGGCCCAGCCAGGCCCTGCACAGCCAGCTCTGAGAGCCTACCTGTTATCCCTCCCAGTGGGAGCGCCCTGCACACATTTCCTCCCACCTCCAACCAAGTGGTTACTGATGAGGACGTGGGCTTAGGGAGGACTCTAGCCCAGAGTGCCCAGCAGTACCGAGGCAAGGGCTTCCTGGAGCTGTCCTTCCTTCCCCTCTCCTGTGGTTCAATCCTTGACCGTAAAGGCTTTACCAACAACATGATTATCCATCCCCTGCCCAGACTTTGCTCCAGACCCAGACTCTGAGCTCATCAGTGGGACATTAGCCCCAGGAGCAGACTAAGAAAGGAGGATTAGGGGGCAGAAAGCAAGGCTGGGGGAGTGGTGAGGAAGCTGGGGTCCCACCAGCTTGGTCTGCCAGGGAAGCAAAGGTGGTGGCAGGACCATGTGAAGCCCAGAGCCACACCCCGCCCACCGAGTCCTGGGCGGCCCTCTCTGCCCTCTTCAGCTCCCTACCCTGGAGCGCTCTACTCTGGCTAGGGCTATGCCTGGGTGGATGAGGAGGCTCTTCATCTCAGGCTAAGCCCACAAGGCTGAGATGAGCCTCTCTCTGGCAGGGTATTTCCAAGCTTGTGTCTGTCACCAGAGCAGGAGCCTCCCCAGGGTCCCTCTGCTTCCTCAGCCTGTGGGCTGGCTCAGGGCTTGAAGGAAGCATCTGCCCATACGTGCAACAAGCAACCCCAGAGTCATGGTTTTCGGTGCCCCAGAGCTTTGTCTTTCCCCACCCTAGGTCTCTCGTCTCGCCCTGTCCGGCCTCCGCAACTGGACAACCGCAGCCTTGCCAAGTGCAGTGTTTGCCGCCCGCCACTTCCAGCCCTTCCTTCCCCCTCCAGGCCAGGAGCTGGGCGAGCCATGGTGGATCATCCCCAGTGAGCTGAGTGTCTTTACCGGCTATTTGTCCAACAACCGTTTCTACCCACCACCACCCAAGGGCAAGGAGGTAAGGGCAGCTGTGATGGGACCCAGGGCCTCTGCCCCAGCCTAGGAGGGCCCCCACTGTCTGTGCCTAGACCCAAGTGTCAGGCCTGCACCACCAGCTGTCCTGCCTCCCCTGAACATGCCTTTCCCTTACCCGGGCTCAGCAGGGTCCAGCAGGCTTGTCCGGGTCTGCACTTCTGTCCCCCAGGTCATCATCCACCGGCTCCTGAGCATGTTCCACCCTCGGCCCTTCGTGAAGACCCGCTTTGCCCCTCAGGGGGCCGTGGCCTGCCTGACGGCCATCAGCGACTTCTACTACACTGTAATGTTCAGGTGAGGGTCCCTGCAGCCAGGCTGGAACTTTAGGACAGCACGGGGGTGGGGGGCAGCTTTGAGAGAAAGGGCCTAGCTTCAGGGCCCCAACTCTACCACTCCCCGGCCTATGGTCTCAAGCAAGCAGCTTTGGCTCTCTGAGCCACAGTTTCCTCATCTGTGTATCAGGGTGATAATGACTTCAGTGAAAAAAGTTGTGCTTTGCAAGGGGCTGGTGGCTTTGGAAGTGTCATCCCCACAGAAGGGGGCAAGGACACGGATCATGCGTGCTGGCTAGAGGCTATGGGAACTCAGGGGAGGGTTGAAGCAAAGCTTCCAGTGAAAGTAGCTGGGTTTGAAGGACAAGTAGTATTTGGAAGGCCCCGCATCTGCTCCCAGCCACACACCACCCTCCCCTGCCCAGCCTTCCTGCTGCACACGAGTCTGGCCATGGGTTCCCAGGCCCTGGGGTAGAGGGTGGGCAGCTCTGGCCCAGCAGATGCCCTTCCCCACAGGATCCACGCCGAATTCCAGCTCAGCGAGCCACCCGACTTCCCCTTTTGGTTCTCCCCTGCGCAGTTCACTGGCCACATCATCCTCTCCAAAGATGCCACCCATGTTCGTGACTTCCGGCTCTTCGTGCCCAACCACAGGTGAGAGCTTTGGCCTGGCCCAGTTTCTGCACCCTGCTATAGTGTGTCCTGTCCCAGCTCCAGGGGCTCAGAAGCAGGGCCCCGCAGAGCTAACTGGGCATTTACCCAGAAGGAGGCAATGTGAGGTGAGCTGGAAGATCACCCCACCATCCACCCTGGGGCCCAGGGCAGCAGCCAGTAGTCCCTTGCTGAAGCTGCTGCCTCCCCACCACATACTGTTGCCAGACCCCAAACGGACATAACCACAGCCTACTCACGCCACTGATGGCACACCAGCAGAGGGGCAGGGACTGTGTTGGTTGGAGTCCAGGAAGGCTTCCCAGAGAAAATGACATCTGAGCAGAGACCTGGGGGCGAGAAGGTTTACGCAGGAAGGGAGCAGCACATACAAAGGCCTGCATTGCCACAGACCCTTGCAGGGGCTTCTGGGACGCTCTGTGCCAGCCACCGGCCTGCCTACCTTACCTGCTCAGAGTTAGCCACCTGTCAGTGGAGAGGGGACCCAGGAGGCCCTGGTTTCACAGTTTTTCAGATGCTTCCCTGATAGTAAGTGGCTGCCTAGCAGGCCTGAGTGACTTCAGTACTGGGATAAGACCTGGACTGGGAGACCCATTATTAAGTCTCAGCCATGGCACCAATGGGCTGCATGTCTATGGGCAAAGCCCTGGCCCTCTCTGAGCCTCAGTTTCCCCATCTGCCAGCAGGGAGACTAACTCCTGGCCTGTTTCACCCACAGCAGTAGGGGATGGTTGAGATAGCCTAGGAAGACAAAGGCACGTCTGTCCCCAACCCAGGGTTGTTGGTTGGGAAATGGGGAGAGTGTCCTAGACTGGATAAGACAGGAGGGAGGCAAGGACCAGCCCCAGGACCAGCTAGATGCTCCGGGCCTGTGTCTGAGGCAGAGGCAGTGGGAGTGTTTAGTTGTCAGTCCTGGGGCTCCCCCGTGTGGCAAATCTGCAGATTGCACTGATCAGGCCAGACTTCTGGGATCCTGGAGGCTGGAGAGGGAGTGGTAGTGCAGGGCCAGGCTTTCACTCTTGCCCCACTGTGTCCTTTAGGCCAGGCATCCACCATCTCTCTACCTCCAAGAGTCAGGAACCATCTATGACAGTGGCTGTGACAGCCTTCTGTGAACTAGAAAGGGCTGGCCAGTGGAAGGTGATGTGGTTCCAGTGCTGCAGGAAGAGGCAGCTGGGAAGGAAAAAGAGCCCACCCAGGCTCTGAGAAGGTGGACTTACCTCGCAAAGCCTCACTGTTCTCATCCGTAAAATGGGGACAGTAGTGTGTGTTAAGGAAGATAAAGTAACATGGTTAATGGGCTTTGATGATGGTGGTACTCTGCCCTGGCTATCCCCAGGTCCCTGAATGTGGACATGGAATGGCTGTACGGGGCCAGTGAAAACAGCAACATGGAGGTGGACATCGGATACATACCCCAGGTGAGCACAAAGGTGGTTCCTACCCCTTCCTGGCCACCACCTCCACAATGACTGTCCATGAGGGTCTCTCAGGACCCCTTTCAGGATTCGTGCTCATCTGAGACATCCTTCACCACTGACCTCTGGCCCAGATGGAGCTGGAGGCCATAGGCCCCTCGGTGCCCTCCGTGATCCTGGACAAAGATGGCAACGTGATCGACAGCCACCTGCCCTCGGGGGAGCCCCTCCAGTTTGTGTTTGAGGAGATCAAGTGGCAGCAGGAGCTGAGCTGGGAGGAGGCCGCCCGGCACCTGGAGGTGGCCATGTACCCCTTCAAGAAGGTGAGGCCGGGCGGCGGTGAAGGCCAGAGCCAGCCCCATGGGCTGAGGCTGGGGCTTTGGAGCAGCAGGTGGGCACAGGTCTGCAGCATGTATGGGGCTCACTGCCAAGGCTGCCGTACCAGGGGTCCAGCCTGTACCACTGGAGCCCCACCTCTGCCATCCAGAGCTTGGAGGAGGTGTCCCCTGGCTCAGCATTGCCTCCTTCACACACATACACCCAAACTTACATACACACTCACCGCCTGAGCGGGACCCAGCCACACACAGTCGCTTCACTCTGTCTTGACTTGGCCCCAGGTCACCTACCTGCCGTTTATCGAGGCCTTCGACCGAGCCAAGGCTGAGAATAAGCTGGTACACTCGATCCTGCTGTGGGGGGCCCTGGATGACCAGTCCTGCTGAGGTGAGGGGCCCAGCCAGTTCTGAGGGGAAGAGTTTTGGGAAACTCCATACTTTATGGGGTATAGGAGGCTCTGAGACCAACAGGACTGTTCTGCTGGAGTCATGAGAAATGTGGGGCACTCAGGGCAGGGGCATGGAGTGAGGTCTTGGGGGTTTCTGTGCTGAGCCAAAGGAAGCTTCTGGATGTAGAAGAAAGGGCCTTGGAAGACGGGGTTCAAACTCAGCCTTTTTTAAGTTGGTGACTTTGACCCAATAACTTCCCCTTCCTGAGTGTCAGTTTTCTCAGCTGTAAAAGGGAGTGACATACTTACCTCCCAGAGTTGTGATAATAGCTGTGAAAGAGGCTTGTACTCGAAGTGTTATCCACAAGTGAGAAAATAGTGCCAACATTCTCAGTGTGGCTACTTAAAGGCCTTTTAACGAAAAAGGAAAAAAATAGTACCCGAGGCTGGGATTACATTACCTTATTCAGAAAATTCAGCAAATACCTGCTAAATGCAAAGTTCTTTAGGTGTCTAGTAGTGGATATAAAGATGAGTAAAACAATGCCCCTGTCCTCACCTAGTCAATCAACAAACCTCCTGCAATAACAAACCTCCTAAAATAGTAGGCTAGGTGCTGGTGTCTCCTCCTAGAGAAGGGGGATGTCAGAAAGGTCCCTGCCCTCAGGGAGCACACGGTATAAGTCTAAATAGCAGACATTGAAGGGCAGCACCTGTGAGGGCTCAGTGAGTGGGGCACTGGCCCCATAACCAAGGGTGGCGGGTTCAAACCCAGCCCCAGCCAAACTGCAACAACAACAACAACAAAAAGCAGACATTGAATAAATACAAGTAGGGTGAGTGTTATACAAGGTAAGGCCCCAGAGTGGCATCAGAGTGTCCAACTGAGGGGTCAGGGAAGGTTTCTTAGAGTGACATTTAAGCTGAGACTTTGAAGGATGAGTGGATTTGTCAGGTGACAGGAGGAACAGTGTTCTGGGTAGAGGAACAGTCTATGCAAAGGCCCTGAGGCACAGAGGGTTCAAAGGACTTAAGAAGCTGTCACTGTCAGCTTTTTACTTGTCTTTGGGCCAGACAGAACCCCAACCCCTAACCTCAGCACAGGATGCCAGTATGTCATTGATATTAATTCCAACTAACATCTAGTCAACACCTACTCTGTGGCAGGCTCTTTGAATCTGTTACTTCACCTGAGTGCAGAGACCATTCCCTCACCCAGGAGGTTCACCCAAAGCAAGATTATTGTGAGGAGTGAGGAGCCCCTAATTAGACCTTGGGAGCTCCTCACTCTTCTGGTCTTCTCTTCCTGAACAGGTTCAGGGCGGACTCTCCGGGAGACCGTCCTGGAAAGTTCGCCCATCCTTACCCTCCTCAATGAGAGTTTTGTCAGCACCTGGTCCCTAGTGAAGGAGCTGGAGGACCTGCAGGTGAGGGGCCGGTGGGCAGAAACAACCCCGCAGGAGACCCAGGACGGTGCTCGGGACCGAGCCTCAGGACTGTGCCGACTCTCCCCACAGAACAACCAGGATAACCCATCGCACAGGCAGCTGGCTAGCCTGCACTTGGAGAAATACAGCTTTCCCGTGGAGATGATGATCTGCCTGCCCAATGGCACTGTGGTAGGCGCCCCTCTTGTCCAGACCCCACTGGGCCAGCACCGGGGGGCCCAGGGAGCAAGCCAGGCCTGGACGTGCAGGCCACATTGGGCTTCAGCTCTGCCCTGCCACATCCTGGCTGTGTCTCCTGACCCAGTGGAGCCTCAGTTACTGCCATCGTAAATAGGAATGGTGATGTAGGTGTTTTGTACTCGGGGATTGTGGGGCCGTGAGCTTAGTCCAGTAGCAGGGTCATCACCCCATGCCCACCTCCACCTCCACCCTGTGCAACAGACAGCCTCCAGGGACAGAAATGTGGCCTGGAAGGGAAGGCTCACCTCAGACCATCGCAGCCAGCCCTGGGATGGAAGGGGAAGGAGGAGAGAGGCCTTGTGTCAGAGAGGACCAGGGGAGGGCTCTGACTGAGCCAGGGTTCAAGGCCCCGTCTCTCCTCATGGGCCCCCTACACGCCACTCACCATGTCCTCTCACTAGGGCCTTGCAGCAGCTTTGGGAGCTGGATGGTCATGAATGCCCTTACCGCAAGCGGGGAAAGTGGGACTCAAAAAGGCTCAGACTTGGCAAAAGTTGCAGACAACTAAGAAGTGCAGTTGTCCGGGCATGGTGGCTCACGCCTGTATTCCTAACACTCTAGGAGACTGAGGTGGAGGATCATTTGAGCCTAGCAGTTGGAGGTTGCAGGGAGCTATGATCATGCCACTGCACTGTAGCCTTGGGCAAAAGAGCAAGATTCTGTCTCAAAAAACCTGGGCCTGCCCATGAGCCTCAGATCTCCAGCCCTTCTGATTGAAGCTACTCCTTGTCCTTAAGTCCCAACACCTGGTTAGTGTGGGACAGACTGTAGAAGGTGGTCAGCTTCCTGAGGATCTTAGGGGGGAGCAGGCCAGGAGGCAGGAGCTGGGGTTGGCCTGGAAGAGGCGTCCTGCAAGGGCTTGTGGAGAAGAAAGGGCACCAGCAGGTGGCTTCTGCTGTCTGTGGCTCAGGGTGATGAGATGGTATCAGGGAACCCGGGAGGAATAACCTGGGAGGCAGAGCTAGGCACTGCACATACCTCCTGGTGCCCACTGTGGTTGAGCCAGGCCCAGGAGCAGGGGTCACGGAGACGGGCAGACAGGACTGCTCCTGGGGACTCTGTCAGACACGTGTTCTTTACTCATCTGCTGATTTGTTTGTTAGCTTCTTCATTCACTCGGTTGTTCATTTACTGGGCACTGACTCTGTGCCAGATAAAGACACAGCTCCGCCCCCCCGGTGCTCACTAGCAAAAGCAAGGACAAAAGGGGCGATAGCTCTGTAAAGTGTGCGGGCATTTTGATAGATGTGAGGTCGAGGTCACGGTCACAGGAACAGAGGAGAGGTCATTTTGGAGGCCAGGGCAGAAAATGGAGAAGGTGATGTTGGAAGGCATTAGGTTTTTACCTAGTGGACAAGGTGGGGATGAGCGCCTGAGTTCGAGTCCCAGCATGAACAAAAACAGGAGAGAGCAGCCCGGCCTGGGCTGGGCTCTGTCGTGCCGCGGCAGCTCTGCCTGTCCGTCCCTGCCTCTGGCTGAGGCTTGAGCGTGGCTGCCTCTCTCAAGGCAACACAAGCAACCACAGGGCGGAGGGCACACAGAGCCTGGGCGGCCCCCCGCCCTGCTTTCCTCACCCAGCCTTCTCCCAGGTCCATCACATCAATGCCAACTACTTCCTGGACATCACCTCTATGAAGCCTGAGGACATCGAGAACAACATCTTCAGCTTCTCGTCCACCTTTGAAGACCCGTCCACAGCCACCTACATGCAGTTCCTAAAGGAGGGACTCCAGCGCGGCCTGCCCCTTCTCCAGACATAGCGTGTCTGCAGGCGATATCATGGACAGGCCCTCGCACCTCTCAGGGCCAGAGTGGGCCTCAGCCCATTTCAGACTACAGACACTACCCTCCCCCACCCCATTCATAGGCTGTCTGGTGGGGTCTAGAGTCAACTGAAGGTGGCCATCCTAGCTTTGCCTCCAGGGTGGTGGGTAGACAAGGAGGTGCCTGGGTGACTGGGTGGATCAGGCTCTAGCTGTCACCATCGCCCCTTTCCTACCCACCTTGCTTCAGAAGCTGCTTGGGACCCCATGCCAAATTGGGGCCGGGGTGATCTCCCTGGACCTCACCCAGCCAGTCACATAGTCTAGGCCCTTGTGGGGTGAAGAATAGGAGGCAGAGTGGGCTGGGAAGACAGCCACACTCTTTCCTTGCTTTCACCACCCCTCCCCCCCTGCAAAGAAACATCAAGAGTCCTCAGCCAATGAGGGGGTAGAGGCTTCCAGAGCAGCACTCCTGTTTGTCTAGACTCTAGACCAGTGGTTCTCAACCTTCCTGATGCCTCGACCCTTTAATACAGTTCCTCATGTTATAGTGACCCCCCCAGCCATAAAATTATTTTTGTTGATACTTCATACCTGTAATTTTGCTACTATTATGAATCATAATGTAAATATCTGATATGCAGGATGTATTTTCATTGTTACAAAGGGGTCACGACCCACAGGTTGAGAACCGCTGGTCTAGAGCTTTCTTTCCTGGCCATACCCTCCTGTGCCTGATGGTCCACAGCTGGGGTCAGCCTGAGCTGGAGACAGACTTCCGAGCTCTGGGCAGAACACTTCTTCAGAAGAAGAAATGTTATCCCTTGCTGCTCCAGACCATGTCGCTCACCTAATGACAAGACTCTAGAACTGATGTCAGGAGTTGCTGAGTGCTGCTGTCTGGGAAAGTTCACTGTAAAGTAGGCTTCTGCACTGAGAGGTGCCTGAGGCCCAGGGCCAGGGAACTCCACTGCCTGTCCCAGACCCCGGCTCCAGAAAAGTACAGCCCAGCTGAAGAACAAAGCTTCCTGTGGAACTGGTGCTGTCCCCCGGGGTGCCCCAAGCCCGCCCGCCTATCATGGGTGGCTGTTGATTGTCCTTAGCCACTGTGGGGCTTTGGTCCACATCCTGAGCCACCAACTACAGCCAGTCCCCCTTTTTTTTTAATACATGCAGAAAAGTTTTTTTACATGAACTTTCTCACAATTTCTAGGTATTTTTTATAACCCTTGTGCTGAGGAGAAAGAAGGAGCCAATGGCTTCCCCCAGCAGCAGCCCCATGACAGCTGGATCTGAAATCCTGGATGGATCCAGCTTGATGTCTCTGCAGTTGCCCACATGGGAAGAAGTATTCCTCTCTTCCTTCTCCTCTTCCAGTTTTTTAATAACTGCCCTCAGAGGATCAGTGCACCCGTATTGTACTTAGAGGACTCCATCCTGTCCTCCGCTCAGCCCCATGAGGCATCTTTGGACTTTCCTTTCATTAAGGTCTTGAAGTGAGGCCTGCCCCCCATACACCCAGTTGTCTCCCCAACCCCTCCGCCCACCAGGGGCTCACTCTTCAACCCACCAGAGGAAGAAGGAGGGTAGACGTGTGCTTGGACACTCGCTGGACTGCCCATCGGCTGAGTCCCCTGCCTGCCATGGGAGTGTCCACTAAGCCTTCCTCACAGTGGAGTCTTTTTTTTTTTTTTTCTTGAGCCAAACCAAATTGTGTTCTCAATTTTGTATCCAGTGTAATAAGAGCAACCAGTTATCGAGAAGCCTCTATCTGCAGCACTTCGCTAACACCACAAGTACTTTTTTATTTAGTCTTTACAACAAGCCTGTAAGGTGGATGCTATTAATTGTTCCCAGTTTGTAGATGAAGAATCTTGAGTCTCAGGAAAGCAAAGTGCCTTGCCCAAGGTCACTCAGAGTGGTACAGTTGAGATTCACACCCACATGTGACTCTGAAGCCTGTGTCCTGACTTGGGGTATGGCCTTTCCCTAAAGGTGGAGAGGAAAACCAGGAAGTCCCATTCTCTGATCTCCAGACCTAGTGGGGCATGAGCCAGTGAGGCCGGCCAGGTTCTGCGTCCTGCTGGGAGGCAGTGCTCCCACGCCCCTGCAGGAGAGAAAGCACCCGAGCCCTGCTGTGTGCCTCCATCCTCTTGTCAGGCATGGGATCCTATGCCTTGAGCCTCCCTCCCCAGCCTGCCCTTCTGCTGCTGTTGCTCAGGGAGGAACTAGGGACAACTCCACATCAATCATGTAAGGCTCTGATTGCTTGGGCTTTCTGAATCTTCCTCTGATGCCTCTGACTGGTCCCCATCATCCCTCAAGGCTCATGGTGGGAGAGAGCCCCCAACTGCCCTCTTGTCACCCCTCTGTAACTTCCTTCCTCTGTCCTTAACATGTGCTATAATAAAACTAAAGAGACTAGAGTGGTTCTAATTGCTTTTCCTTTGAGTGGGACATGGTTCAGGTCTGTCCTTCCCGGATCTGCCTCTCTCCCTTGTTGGGATTGGCTTGGCAAAGGACAAGAGAGTGTGGTAGGGCATATTTGAGCTGGAATACTTTTGGGGACTATCTTATGTCACTAAAGGGCTTGAGTGACTTGTCCAAAAAGTGTTTGTGATAGACCAAATAGGAGGACTTATTATATTGATAGACTGGTACTCTGTGTTAAGAAAAATCCTGGGCTCGGTGCCTGTGGCTCAGCGGGCTGAGGTGCCAGCCGCGTACACCTGAGCTGGTGTGTTCGAATCCAGCCCGGGCCTGCCAAACAACAATGACGGCTGCAACCAAAAAATGGCCGGGCGTTGTGGCGGGCTCCTGTAGTCCCAGCTACTTGGGAGGCAGAGGCAGGAGACTCGCTTGAGCCCAGGAATTGGAGGTTGCTGTGAGCTGTGATACTACAGCATGCTATCCAGGGTGACAGCTTGAGGCTCTGTCTCAATAAAAAAAAAAAAAAAAGAAAGAAAGAAAAATCCTGAAGTTAAACCCATGTCTTAGAATTAGAGCCTGAAACAGGTATGGGGTTGGGTTTTTTTGTTTGTTTTGTTTTGTTTTTTTTGAGGAAGTGCACTTCAGGAAAAACCTATGAAGGAGGATTAAAGCAGAAGAGGAAATGCTGAGCAGGGACAATCCCAGCCTCACCTTGGTCTGATCCACAGGGGAAGGGTGCTGGGGCACAAACCACACTGTGGAGTTGAACCAACTTTTTGTAACTTGAATCAATCATTGCCTTGGGAGGTGAAGTAAATCCCCAGGTTAGGGAGCTCCATTCTCCTTCCTGCATGGAGGTCTGGGTGGAGCACCAAACAGCATCCTTACCCAGGAAAGACATCTAGCATAGATGTGTATAGTCTGCCATTGCCTAGGAGAGTGAGGTAATGATTAAAGCACATTTTTTTCTTTGAGACAGTCTCACTCTTGTTGCCCTGAGTAGAATGCTGTGACATCATCATAGCTCATAGCAACTTCAAACTCTCAGGACTTGAGCAATCCTCTTGCCTCAGCCTCCTGAGTAACTGGGAGTACAGGTGCCTGCCACAATGCCTAGCTAGTTTTTCTATTTTTAGTAGAGACAGGTTCTCACTCTTGCTCAGGCTGGTCTTGAACTCCTGAGCTTGGGCAATTCTCCTGCCTCAGCCTTCCAGAGTGCTAGGATTACAGGCGTGAGCCACCACACCCGGCCTAAAGCACAATTTACCATCCTGGAAAGAGAGCTGGACCCGGAAATCAACCTTTATCATTTGAAATGTGGGGAGAATCAGGGTGGATGACCTCTGAGGTCTTGGCCAGGAGCAAACACATAATTCACAGGGCCAAGTGCAAAATGAAAATTGAGGATCCCTTGGTAAAAAATTATTAATATTAATAATTTCAAGCGGGCAATAGTTGAGTATTAAACCAAATACAGGGTTCTTCTGAGCATAGGGCCCATTGTGACTACATGGGCTGTTCACCTGTGAGGTCAGCCTTGTCCCTGGCAGATAAGGATTGCAGGCTTTGGGGCCCAAGGAACCAAGGCCTGGGAGCAAGGCACAGCTTGAGCTTGTGGAGGAGGTGGAGGAGGAAATGTGACCCAGGAACCGGATTCCATGGAGAACAGGATAGTGAGGGTTTGAGCACAGAGTGGGTTAGTGAGCCTGGCAGGAATGTGGCTGTCTCCCACGCCGTCTCTGGGGCCTTGCCTGTCAGGCTACCCATCTAATCAACAAAGTCACTATACTGTGTGTGTGTGAGAGAGAGCGAGAGAGAGAGAAAGGCTGAAAATAGAAGACAGCTACAAAGGCCTGGAGGGCAGGAATGAGAGAAGAAAGAGGCCCAATTTGTCAATTCTTGCTAGGAAGAGACTTTGTAGAGAGCCTTGGCTGGGAAGCGACTATGAAGGGGACAGGGAGAGATGAGATAAGATCAGGGCCAGATGCAAACATTGAATACGAGGGGGGAAGGTTCTGAACTTTGCAGCATGGGTAACGGTAGCAGACATCGCATATTTTAGGGGCTGAGCGGTGACATAATCAGACCTCAGCTTCCAGAAGATATATGGAGTAAACGTGGAGAGCAACAAACCCGCCCAGACCCGTCAACTCTTTCCTGCGGCTCAGACCTCTATGGGGGCGTGGCCTCAAAGGGGGCGCCCTCTATGGGGGCGTGGCCTCAACAGGATCCGCGCGTGCCCCTGGCAGCGCCGTGGTCGCCCCGCCCCCAAGCCGGCCCACCTCTGCGGGGCGTGCGGGGACGCGGCTTGGTGCGCAGCTGCAAAGGATCACTTCCGGGGGGCGGGTCAGCGGAAGTGAGGGCGGCTGAGGCAGGGCGGCCCTCCTGCGGTAGGAGGGGCGGTGAGGTGAGAGATCCTGGAGCCCCAGTCGGAGGTGAGAAGCGCTCGAGGGCCGCCTGGGAGGCGGGAGTGCTGCCTCCCGGCCCGGCTTCACACAGTGCCCCGGCGTTAGGCGCTGTGCGGAGCCCGCGGGAGCCGCCGTCGTCCGCCTTTTGGCTGAGGGGAAACTCAGTCCTCGAGGGGTAGTTGCTCGTCCAAGTCACCCGCCACACTGTGTCTGAGCCGGACCAGAGACTGCTCGTTTCGGCCTTGCTCCTCGGCCGGCTCGCAGGCTCCCGCGCCCGCAGATCCCTGGCCTGTGGGTCCGGCGCCGCCGAGCAGGAGGCGAGGACTTGACCGACCTTGGGCGGATCGGCGTCTGTGGCGGAGCCGAGGGTCCGCAGCGGCATCGCCCGCGGGGAGACCGTCGGCGCGGCCCCCGCGGGTGCGCTCGGCAAAGTTTCTCCGAGCGCTGCGGCCCCCGGACGCGCCGGGACGCGCGGAGCGGAGACGAGGCCCTGCTGTCAAGGAGCTCGCAGTCTCTTAAGGGAGACGCGTGTAGACGGAGCATGACAGCAGCCTCGTGGGGGGCTGTGGGGCGCCGGGGCGCCAAGAACCCTCCGGTGCTGCCGGCCACCTGGGGCACTGACACTTGGTGGGGGTTGTTCAAAGCTAAGTTGGTGTCCCCTCCTTTATGTCTTTAATTCGATGCATTTAAGGGCTCACAATGTCCTAGGCGGACGCTTGTGGATGGGGCGGGGCAGGCCCAGCCCTTCAGACAAAGGGCAGAGTACACAGTTACTTAGTAAGGATGGAGAGAGGGCTCCGAAGGAAAGACCTGACCCTGTCACGGACAGCGGAGGGGATGCTTGAGCTGAGCTCTGGAATGTTGGAGAATACAGTCGGTGCAGGGGTGCTGGTGTTTCAAGCAGAGGGAACAGTGTGGACAGTGGCTCAGAGGTGCTGTGTTGGGGGCTGAAGGAAGGCCAGGGCGGCTGGAGATCAGAGGGCAAGGGGGACAACAGGGAGTGCGGCTGCAGTGAGTTTGGCCTAGAAAGGGCAGAGAAAGATGAGGTTGGGCTTGATGGTGAAGGGCCATTTAGGTCATGTTGAGAAATCTAGATTTTATCCTGTTGGCTCTAGCAAGCCAGTTTTATCATATGAGTGATATGATTAGCAATGTGTTTCAGAATGATCTCTCTGGCTGTTGTGTGAGGGTTAGGGCCAGCTGAGTCTTTGGAAGTAAAGGTGGAGAGGAGGTGGCCGTAATGACCAAAGTGCAAAGCACGGAGTAGTGCTGTTATGTGGAATTTGTGGCAGGCACTGACATTTAGCACACAGGGGGACTTTGATAAAAGGTTTGAACTGAAGTGAGAAGATGAGTACATGCAAGAGCAGACTTTCCACTGGCATGACCACTGAAAGACCTTAGATAAGTCCCTTCCTCTCTCCAGCCTCCTTTCCCCACTGTGTATCATAAAGTCCACTTCCTCTCCCTGGGGTGGAAAAGACTCTCCAAGTGAGATCTTCAGAAAGAGCTGCTTAGTCAGTCCAGTTCCTCCCCTGTTCAGAGCCCACCTGAAGCTCCCTGGTGACTTCTCACCCAGGCATTCCTAGCCTTCGTGACTTGATTCCCAGTCCTTTGCAGCCTTATCCTATTTTGCTTCTCCCTCCCGTGCCTGTGCTGGACCTGTGCTCTTGCTCCTGCTTTTCTTCCCTTCCTGCTCCCACTAAGTTCACCACAGGGCCTTGGGGCCAGAGGGCTGAACTCATTTGGCCACCTGCCTAGTGTCTGGGCATATAACTCTATAGATAGTCAACATTTGCTGTGATTATGTATTCATGTCCTATCTCAGCTGGATTGTGAGTTCCTTGAGAGGATGACTGTGTCTTACTCCTTCCATAGCCCCTACTGTACCTAGCAAAGGGCCTGACACAAGTGGGTATTGTTGGTGTGTGAGGGACAAGGGAATAGCTCACTGATTGCATCTGCTCACCAGCAAGGACAGCTGTAAAGAATATAGTCAGGAGTGACTGATTCACCTGTATCACATTTTAACAGTTCATTGAGCACTTCAAAATCTCCCGTTTTACCCACTGACCCTTAAGGTAACCTAGAGTGGCAGCTTTTCTTGTCCCCTTTTTACAGACGGAAAAGCCAACATTCAGAAAACCTGTTGGTGGCTGAGTCAGGATAAAACTTTTTGGCTCTTTTTCCTTGTAGCCCAGTTTACCGAGAATGGCACGAGCTGGCCATTTGTTCTCTTTTCTCTCTGATCTCTCCTTGCCAAGAGCCCAGCAGTGCTAGGCTGGTGGCACATGCTGGGCTTTTACGTCTCATCTTCAAGAATGAATCCTGAACTTGGATGGTACCTACCATTTGGCTTTCCTATGTGCTTTGTAGCTGCCAAAGAGTTCTGTTTGCATCTTTAGAAATTTTGCCTCAGTAAACCTTAGGGCCCAGAAAGGCTCCCTGGGCCAGCCAAGTTCACCCAGCAAGCCTGGAACAGAACCTTTAAGAGTTTGGACTGGTTTTCTCCCCTGGGACACTTGAGAGACCCCTTGGTGTCAGTCATGGCTCTGAGAGGCCTGGTTTTGTGGGACTTGTGTGGTGCCATTGAGTCCCCACTGTGGGGGTTGTTTTACAGGAAGGAAAATCTGGTGTTCCTCTAGATGGCCTGATATGAAGGACTCACGCCTCACACCTCCCGGAGCTGTAACTGCCTTGTCCTTCAAGTGCAGGAGCTGGTTGAAATGTCAGGAATGGAAGCCAATGTGGTAAGGGGCATTCCCAGGGCAGCGGTATGGTGGAGAAGGTTGGGTGTGCTGAAATATAATATATGATGTTCTGAGACTCTCCAGTTAATTCTTCCTTTCCTGAGGCCTGGAATTGGAGTGGGGCTGCCCTCCCACCCTCTACCCCCAGGAAGAACCAACCATGGTCTTGGGGCACTTCAGGCATCAGTGTGTTTTATTTAGACTTTCTGTACAGAGGGAGGGGAGAAAAGCCTGTACAATCCCTGTACCCACCCAGTTCTTCACCCTTTAGCTAGGTCCTCCCAACATTGCCTTAGCAGCAGCAGGTATCTTCTTGGACTTGACTTCCCCTGCCCTGAGAGTGTCCTATCCCTAGGATTGGGGAATTAAGTCTCTCAGCTAGAGGAGAGGATAGTAGTTGGACTCTTTGTCTCTCAATTTATGGCTGTCTTTGCCTGTCTTTGCTCTAGACTATCCCAATCTGGCAAAACAAGCCACATGGGGCTGCTCGAAGTGTAGTGAGAAGAATCGGAACCAACTTACCCCTGAAGCCATGTCCCCGGGCATCCTTTGAGGTGAGTATGCTAGAAGTGCAAGGTAGAGGCTCAGAGTCTGGTAGGGACAGTGCTGCTTCTTAGCGTTGCCAAGGCAAGGTGTTTCCTGGTCACTATTTTATTTTGTCAAGAAATATTCAAGTGGCTCGGCGCCTGTGGCTCAATGGGCTAAGGCGCCAGCCACATACACCTGAGCTGGCGGGTTTGAATCCAGCCTGGGTCCGCCAAACAACAATGACGGCTACAACCAAAAAATGGCCGGGCGTTGTGGCGGGCGCCTGTAGTCCCAGCTGCTTGGGAGGCGGAGGCAAGAGACTCGCTTGAGCCCAGGAATTGGAGGTTGCTGTGAGCTATGATGCTACGGCACTCTACCCAGGGCGACAGCTTGAGGCTCTGTCTCAAAAAAAAAAAGAAATATCCAGGTGCTTATAATGGATCCTGGTCACTAATTTATATGCAATTTCCTAATTACATATAAACCTGTGATCACAACAGTCATACTTCCAATTTGCTCATAAGTTAAGTCTTGTATCTTTGTTCCTCTGCTAAGTGACTGATTTCATTAGGCTATACAGTTAATCAGAGCAGGTCAATGGCCCTTGCTGAACCAGATCTCCAAACTAGTTTTTTTTTTTTTTTTTTTTTAAGCCAAGTGATCCACTGCTGAGATCCAGAATAATTTTGTCTGTGCTTTGATATTTGCTTCAACCAGGTTCCCATTTGAGACACTGACTGTTGGGACTCTTGAATTAAATTCTGCTTTTCTTCACCAGCTCTTAGAGTTGGTCACTTAGCCACTACTTTTAGATTTTCTCTGAGACCCTAATTCCTTAGCTTTCTCTTTCTGGCCAATCTGGCTGCTTCTTTACTGGGCTACTTCAGTCTTACTTCTGTGTCTAGGGATCCTTTAGCACCAATGTGCAGCGGAGATTCCTGCCTGTTTCAGGTCTCAGACCCCTTTCTGTAATGGAAAGCTAAGTAGCAGCTGTGAGTTCCAGCTGCAGGGTGGATGGCTAAGATCTACCTGTCTTTGGGGAGCTAGAACATGAAGAAATACTTCTGCTTTCTGCCTACACAAAGGATGTGGACGCTGGTAGAAACAGAAATGAATGAGCTGAATTTGAGTATCAGATGCTAAACTGCAAGTCTGTGTAGAAATTGGATCTACATTAGGTGTCAGGGTTTGGTAATAGTCAGGAATGGGATTGGAAGTCTTTGGGGAGTAGAGTCAGGAAGAACTATTCCATGACCCAGATTCCCAGTTATTCAGAATTGCCTAAAGGGCCTGGGCAGGATGTGGTGCTAACTGCCTCAGTAGCCTCAAAAATAAAGGGAAAGTGGGAGGCTGAGGTGGGTGGATTGCCTTAGCTCAGGAGTTCGAGACCAGCCTGAGCAAGAGTGAAACCCTGTCTCTAAAAATTACCTGGGCATTGTGGCAGGCACCTTTAGTCCCAGCTACTTGGGAAGCTGAGGTAAGAGAATCACTTGACCCAAGAGTTTGAGGTTGCTGTGAGCTACGATGCCAGGACACTCTATCAAGGGCAACAAAGTCCAGACTTTGTCTCAAAAAAATTTTAAAATAAGTTAAAGGGAAAGATGGCTAAGGAGTGTGACAGTCCTTGGAGGTTGCCCCTACCCTCTTCATTCCTTTGGGCAGATTGTCAGAGACAGAAACAACAATCAAGGGCACAGGCTCCCATAGAGCCAGTACGTGTGAGTAGTAGTTGTAATACTAACATTTACTAAATATATACTGTGTGTCACGCACTGCACTAAGTACTTGATACGTGTTAACTCATCTAATTGCCAGGTATAAAGGAGCATTCAGAGCTAATCCAGGAAAGTAAATGGAGGCTTCTCCTTTAGGCCCATCTTAGCAGTAGCTCCTGGGCCAGTGGAAGTCCTCCTCTGGGTGACCCTGGAGTATCTGTCACTTAACTACTAAATCCAAGAACTATTAACCCTTGATCCATCTACTAATTTGTAGTAGAGACAGATGGATTTAACTCATGTATAGGTGTACATTTATTATTAACTATTTTAACTCTAGAGTTCTGTTGTGAATTGCCTTAAATATTTAAGGGAATCTTATTTTTAAAATTTAACCTTATAAAAAATTAAATTATGGAAAGTAGAAGAGAATACCTATAATCACAGTCATTACAAAATAACTGTTAATGTCTTGGTATAGTTCCTTTCTTTTTCCATTCATAGGTGCTTGTTTTTCACTTTGTTGTAATTACAGTCAACATATGGTTGAATCTTCCTAATTTTTCATTTAACCTGGTGTCATTTATACAGCATCTCTAGTTTTTGGTTATTTATATGAGTTGAGGATTATTTTAAGAAATCCCATTATGGGGCTAATGCCTCTAATCCTACCACTCTAGGAGGCCAAGGTGGTGGATTGCCTGAGCTCAGGAATTCAAGACAAGCCTGAGCAAAAGCTAGACCATACCTACTGAAAATAGAAAAAACTAGCTGGGCATCGTGGTGGGTACTGGTAGTGCCAGAAACTCAGGAGGCTAAGGCAGGAGGATCACGTGAGCCCAAGATTTTGAGGTTGCTATGACCTATGATGGTGCCATGGCACTCTACAAGGGCAGCAGAGTTGAGACTGTCTCAAAAAAAAAAGAAAAGAAAAAAGAAATCCTATGATGGTTCCTTTTGTATAAATATTTCTTTCTATTTAGATATGTTCAATGTACCAGTTTTGCTTAAAACAACATTCCTGTAACACTGTAGATCCCAATTAGCTATAAAGATGTTACAAATAGCTAGTCAAGAAAAATTTCCTGTTACTGTAATAGGTTTTGATGATCTTGCACCAATATTCTCACCAGAGAGTAGGGTGGTTTTATACAGTGGGCATCTCCATTAAGAAATAACTCAGACCAGTCCCACTTAAGACCCTGAACTATTTGTAATCCCACAGACTCCTGTGCATCTGGCCTCTTAATCAATGTATTTCCAACCAACAACCTTCAACTCCTCCCTAGCAAGCTTTCCTGACAGCCAGTGCTGGATCAGATTGCCTTCCTATGTATTATGCAGTTTCTGATTGGCTCATCATGGTGTCAAGTAAATGTTTGTTGATGAATTTTGCTTCCCCATAGACCTTGCCCAACATCTCGGACCTGTGTTTGAGAGATGTGCCCCCAGTCCCCACCTTGGCTGACATTGCCTGGATTGCTGCGGATGAAGAGGAGACATATGCCCGGGTCAGGTAGCTGAAGCAGTAGGGGAACTGGGAGCTCCTTCCTAGAAGAGGTGGCAGGCAGCAAGAAGGGTGCTTGGGAGAGGCTGAGGGCAATAGAAATGAAAGCTGTGGGGCTCGGCGCCTGTGGCTCAACGGGCTAAGGCACCAGCCACGTACACCTGAGCTGGCGGGTTCGAATCCAGCCTGGGTCCAACCCCAAATGGCCAGGTGTTGTGGCGGGCGCCTGTAGTCCCAGCTACTTGGGAGGCGGAGGCAAGAGACTCGCTTGAGCCCAGGAATTGGAGGTTGCTGTGAGCTGTGATGCCACAGCACTCTATGCAGGGTGACAGCTTGAGGCTCTGTCTCAAAAAAAGAAAGAAAGAAAGAAAGAAATGAAAGCTGTGGGCTCAGAGGGAAGCATAACCTGAGTGTCT